>CAUYLG010023997.1:0-13713 GCA_963573385.1 Cacajao melanocephalus
AAATCACTCCTCAGCAATTGCATAGCATTTCACAGGTTTAAATAAAATACTGGTTGGCTGCTTGTTTGTTATTTTCATCCCTTATTCCTTCCTGTCTCCATTGTTAAGCACAATTATTGGCATAAAAGAGGTTTTTAATACCCACTTTTAGACTGCATTCTAGCCTGGGCAATAGAACAAGAATCTTGTTCTCTCTCCCTCTTTCTCTTCCTCTTTCTTTCTCTTTTCATTCTTTTTTTTTCTTTCACTCTTTTTTTCTTTCTTTAAAAAAAAATAAAATAAATAAATAAATAAAGGAAAACCATCTCATTTACAAAAGCATCAAAAAGAATAAAATACTTAGAAATCAATTTAACCAAAAAGATAAAAAACTTGTACACTGAAAACTATAAATCACTGCTAAAAGAAATTAATACCTAAATATCAAAAGACATTCCATGTTCACAGACTGCAAGACTGAATATTGTTAAGGTGATACTGATAAATGTAACACAATGCTATCAAAATGCCAACTGCCTTTTTTGCAGAAATGGAAAAGCTGATTCTAATATTCATACGGCAATGCAAGGGACTCCAAATAGCCAAAACAATCTTGAAAAGGAAAAACAAAGTTGGAGGTCTTGTACTTCTTGATTTCAGTGCTTACTACAAAGCTATACTAATTAAAACAGTCCGTTAATGGCATAAGGACAGACATACAGATCAATTAAATAGAACTGAGAGTCCAGAAATTAACTTGTACACCTCTGGTCAATCAATTTTTGACAAGAATGCCAAGACCATTAAATGGGAAAAGAACAGTCTCTTAAATACATGGTGGTGAAACAAATGAATTTTCACATGCAAAAGAATAAAGTTGGAACACTATGTCTCACCATATACAAAAATGAACTCAAAATGGACCAAAGTTCTACATATAAGATCTAAAACCATGAAATTCTTAGAAAAAAACATGAGGGCAAATCTTCATGACCTTTGATTTAGCAGTAGTTTCTTATACATGATACCAAAAGTACCATCAATAAAATAAAAGGTAGATAATTTAAATGTTTCTATCTTTTCTTTCGTACTCCAAAGAACACAGCTGAGAAAGGACCCAAAGAGTTTTGCAGAGAACAATTTATTAGGCAGAGAGAGAGAAGTAGAAAGAACTTCCACAGTGTTGTGGGAGGGGATCCCAGAGAGGAAAATCTGCACAGGTAGAGAAGGAAAGACAGCTCCCACATTGGCAGGCATCTGGAGAAGGAGTCTGCACAGGTAAGGGGCAGGGGGTTTTAACTCTGAAGTTATTCCTACCCCATTCATGTTCTTGTCCAATGAGAGGAGTTTTTTTAAACTTCCTCTGGAGTGACTGATCTTTGACTCTGATCCCAGATTGGTTGCTTGGGCCCACAGCAGAGCCCCTCCTTCCGGGGCTCTTGGTGGGCTTTCTGAACAAAGGAAGCTCACATGGAATTTTACCTAGCCTGCTCGGGAAAGTTAGACAAAGAACTCGAGGTTCCCGGATGGGGAGGTGGATGGAGTCATGGCGCTGGGAATTTCTTGCCTTTGAAACCATGTCCCTTGTGGACCCAGGAAGAGAAGTTAACATAGTTCCTCAGACCTGCCTTAGCCTCCCAAAGTGCTGGGATTACAGACGTGAGCCACCATGCCTGGCCTTCTTTGGTTTTTTTGTTTTTTATTTGCAAGACTGATTGAAGTACTCTGCCAACCTTGAAATAATGCTAATAGAAAGAAGCCAGACACAACAGGCCCCATAGTCAGCAGCAAATCCATAGAGACAGAAAACAGATTAGAAGCTGCCAGAATCAAGGGGTAGCAGGAAAATGGAGAATAACTGGTGAACAGAGTTTCCTTTAGGATTATGAAACTGTTCTAGAACTAGAAAATGGTGATGGTTGTATAACATTGTGAATATACTAAATGTCACCAGTCAGCAATTTTATGCCGTGTGTATTTTACCATATTAAAAACACACACATACTATTTTCACTTAAATAATGTGGTAAAACTCATGGCTATAGAGTAGGACAGTGGTGACCAGGGGCTGGTGAGAGGAGTAATGAGGAGTTGTTTAATGGACATTGAGTTTTACGTTCACCAAATGAAAGAAGTTCTGAAGATTGGTTGCACAACAATGTGAATGTACTTACCACTACTGAACTGTACACTAAAAAACTGGTTAGAATGGTAAATTTCAGGTATATCTTACTACAATTTTAAAAATTAAATTTAAAAATATATTTCATGAAAACTACACATATTTCTGATGATGCAAGTATATTTAACAAAATAACAGGTAATCAAATTCAGCAACAGAGTAAAAATAAAAATAAAAAACAAAACATAACCAAATGAGGCGTAAGCTAGGAACACATGGTAAATTAAACATTCAAAAGTCAATCAATGTACTTTACCTCATTAATAGAAAAAAAGAATAAAAGTCACATGTTCAGCAAATAAAAGATAAAAAAATTGATAAAATTCTATTCCAATTTATGACTAAAGATAAAAACTCAATAAACTAGAAACAAAAATAAATGTTCTCAATTTGATAAAGAACATCTACTAAAAAATCTATAGCTTACATTGTACAGAATGGTGAAAGATTTAAGATCAAGAAAAAGAAAAGGCAAGGATGTCCACTCACCAGTTTCATTCAACATTGTACTGGAGGTCCTACCCAATGCAAAAGGGCAAGAAAAATAAACATCTATCGATTGGAAAGGAAAAGAGCAAAACTGTTTTTATCTGTAGATGACATCTTTTATGTGCAAAATCCAAAGGATTCTACCAAAAAACGACTATAACAAGAAAATTTTAAAAGGTTAAAGGATACCAAGCCAATATATGTAAAAAAAAATTCTATTATTTTTTTCAAATGAGCAATCAAAAAAATGAATATTGAATGTATAATAAAATTTTAAATAACATCATTTACTTTAGGACACATATAACTTTAGGATACATATAACAAAACCTATAACCTGAAAATTACATATCACTGCCTAGAAAAATTACAGAACATTTGAATAAATAATAGATAACTTTTTGTAAATTGGAAGACTCAATAATGTTAATTTTCTTCAAATTGATCTGTAAGTCCAATACAATTCAACCAAAACTCCAGGACACAATTTTCTTTTAGAAACTGACAAGCTGATTCTAAAAATACAGTGAAATGCAAAGGATCTCAAAGAGTCAAAACAATTTTCAAAAATAAGAACAAAGCTATAGAATTTACCTGATTTTAAGACAATATAAAATTAATCAAGTCAGTGCAGTGTTGGCATAGGGATAGACATACACATCAATGAATGAAACAAAGAGTCCAGAAATAGACCATGCATAGATGTTCAACTGAGTTTGACAAGGAGGCTAATGTAATTCTGTAGGAAGTCTTTTCTAACACAGAAAAAAATCTTTGCAATTTGTGATGGGTAGGATTTCATAGATAGAGCTCTAAAAGCATGGACCACAAAAGGAAAAAAATTGATAAATTGAACTTTGCCAAGATAAAAAATTTTATCAAAAGAAAACATTGAAATAATTATAAAGGAAGCTGCAGACTGAGAATAAAACACATATTTGACAACTCATGTACAGAACACATAAAGAACTCTTAACACCTCAATATTAAGAAGAGAATGTGATGGGTGAAAAAAAGAGGAAAAAGAATTGACAGACACTTGACAAAGGAAGAATGACTCATTAGTCATATTATTATAATGTGATTATCATACCAATAAACACGTTAGTCATTGGGGAAACACAAATTAATTCTTCAAGGAGAAACCACTACACTCATTAGAATGGCTAAAATTTAAAGAAATGACAATACCAAGAGTTGGTGACTATACAGAATAATGGAACTCACATAAGTTGTTAGTGGAAATGTGAAATGTGTTGGGAAGTGGTTTGGAAGTTTCTTATGAAGTTATAAACACACAACATACAATTGAGCATTTACTGAAGAAAAATAATTATGTTCATAGGAAGACTTGTATATGAATGTTTATGGAAGCTTCATTTATAAAAGGCAAAAACCTGAAGAACCCAAATGACCATTAATAGAATAAAGAAACAAATTAAGTAAGGTACAGCCATATAATGAAATACTATTCAACATAAAAAAAAAATGAGCACTCATACACAACAACTTGAAAACAACTAAAAATATTATGCTGTAAAATAAGCCAGACACAGAGGTCAAACATTGTATGATTTCACTTACGTGAGTTACCTAAATTAGTCAAATTTATATAGAGACACACAGAATAGTGGTTAACAGGGGCAAGAGGGAAAGAAGAATGAGGAGGTATTATTGAATGGGTACAGTTTCAGTTTGTGATGATAAAAAAAAGTTCTGGAGATGGATGGTAGAGATGTTTGCACAGCACTGTGAATATACTTAATGCCACTGAACTGTACACTTAAAAATGGTTATGATGGTACATTTTGTGTTAGGTGTATTTTACTGCCCCCCATCCAAACCATTAGGCAGAGGGAAAAAAAGACAATAAAAGAGCATATACTGTGTGGCCTTTATATGGTGTGCCAGAACATGTAAAACTAAACTATAATAATAGAAACTATATTAATGGTTGCCTGGGATGGGGGAAATAGAATGTAAAAGGTCTAGAGGCAACTATTTGGAACAACATAAATGCTGT
The DNA here is from genome assembly GCA_963573385.1 of Cacajao melanocephalus. Lineage (NCBI taxonomy): Eukaryota > Metazoa > Chordata > Mammalia > Primates > Pitheciidae > Cacajao > Cacajao melanocephalus. Next base: position 4,674 of record CAUYLG010023997.1, read on the forward strand.
ATATCATGAATAGGAAGCCCTGTATATCTTAAATCTGTCAAAACTCATTGAAATATACACTTAAAATTGGTTCATATTATTTTATGCAAATTGCACTGACATATTTACAAACAAGCAGATTGATAAGCAAGCAAGTATGCTTGATAAAAAAATGCAACAGAGTAGAAAATAATACAGACTATTCTTTCTAGAAAAAAAGGTTATGTCTTGTAATACAAAGAAGGCAGTGACTGGGGGAAATATATAGTGAAAGGAGCATTTTTAAGATAAAGAGAAATGAGTATATTTAACTATTTCAAACCAGGCTGAAAATTCAAAGGGAAAATAACATAAAAACTGGGAAATGTTTTGTTGCCAGTGCTTGATGTATATGACATTCTACTCTCTACATTCCCACTTCAATCCAACAGTCTTGCAAATAAAAAATGAAAAACCAAAGAAGACTAGGCACAGTGGCTCACATCTGTAATCCCAGCACTTTGGGAGGCCAAGGCGGGCGTGAGGGACTATGTTAACTTCTCTTCCTGGGTCCACAAGGGGCATGGTTTCAAAGGCAAGAAATTCCCAGCGCCATGACTCCATCCACCTCCCCATCCGGGAACCTCGAGTTCTTTGTCTAACTTTCCGGCGCCGGCTACGTAAAATTCCACATGAGCTTCCTTTTTTCAGAAAGCCCACAAAGAGCCCTGGAAGGAGGGGCTCTGTTGTGGGCCCAAGCAACCAATCTGGGATCAGAGTCAAAGGTCAATCACTCCAGAGGAAGTTTAAAAAAAACTCCTCTCATTGGAAAAGAACATGAATGAGGTGGGAATAACTTCAGAGTTAAAACCCCCTGCCCCTTACCTGTGCAGACTCCTCCGGATGCCCTCCAACGTGGGAGCTGTCTTTCCCTCTCTATCTGTGGAGATTTTCCTCTCTGGGATCCCCTCCCACAACAGCGTGGAAGTTCTCTCTACTTCTGTCTCTCTCTCTGCCTAATTAATTGTTCTCTGCAAAACTCTTTGGGCCCTTGATATTTATAGCAACGGTAAGCCCACCGCAACTCCAGGGCCTCTTCCCCCATTCCTGGGGCAGTGGAGGTCAAGAACCTGGGACACCTGGTTACAAGAAATCACCTGAGGTCAGGAGTTTGAGACCATCCTGGCCAACATGACAAAGCCCCATCTCTACTAAAAATACAAAAATTAGCCAGGTGTGGTGGTATATGCCCGTAATCCCAGCTACCCAGGTAGCTGAGGCAAGAGAATCACTGGTGGGGCGGGGGAGGCGGGATGCAGAGGCTACAGTGAGCTGAGATTCTACCACTGCACTCCAGCCTGGGTGACAGAGTTAAGACTCCATCTCAAAAAAAAAAAAAAAAAAAAAAAGGCAAATAAAACAGTTTTCAAAGTATGAGTAGACAAAAGTAGACTCAAATATCCAATAGAGAAAACTCAGCAAATTTTAAGATATCAAGAACACATTATTCCTACATACTTGTATGTTAATAGTAAATATAGTAATAATGGGGTTCTTTAGCAATATAAGCAGATTTTTACTAATATTGACCTTGTACTGACATACTGACCTTCTACAAAGAAATTACAAAAAAAGAAAACCTAGCGTATTTTGTAGGAAGTAGAGGGTTATTAAAACCAAAACAACATGCTCTAATATTTCTGTTATTCTCAAAGCTTGATGGTTCAAATAAAATGGGTCAGTCAGGACAATAATGGCAACTTAGGACCATTAACAAACAGAGACAAACAAATAGCAATAGCTTTTCGATACCATCAAACATATTTGGTAAATCCTCATCAACGGACTTACTTACTATGTAGTAAATAGTCTCACAAGAACATTATCTTCAAATATTGAGGATAACAATGAACACTGAAGTTAATAAAAACTGAAGTTAATAATAAACTAGAACAGCCAAAGAATTCTAATGAAAGAGATCACTACTTATCTCAGGTAGCATTATCAAACTCGGACTAAGGCATCTACTTTGAATTCTCGCACCCTATATTCTGGCTCCAAAAACATTGCTTTTTTATAGTCATCTTTGATACTCATGATTCTATGATTTGGAGTAAAGTAATTTTTTAACTTCAGTCTTTTTAAAAGCCTCTATAAACATTATGTTAAGGCTTCAAGACGAAATATGTTCAAAACATACCTAATATTGTTATCTTCATTTGCAACTCAATGACAAAAAGTAGTACTGTTTTATCAACTTTTTGGTATGGTCTCTCCATAAATTTAACTTTTACAATTTATATTCATACATCTCTCTATAGATATCTTCATTTATTAAGTACTTTTTTAAGACCCCCAAAACTAGACATGTATATTTGACAAAGAAATTACACATACAAAGCAGACATGCCTCATACACATCATTAATAAACTGGAATAGTATTCACAAACCACTAAGAAGTATCATTATCAAAATTCAAAATCTATTAGTTGAAAAGCATTAGGAGTTAGCAAGGCAGTAATGGATATTCTTGTGAATGAAATATTTTCTTTTCAGATGCCGAAGAAAAAGGTAACTGCTATGCCTCTGATTACAACATCAACCTACTTCAACAGTAGCTTCCAAAACTTCCCTCCATAGATGACTGCTACAAATATTTGCATCAAACAATTTGGAAAGTTAAGTAAATAAGAAAATATAAATTGGAAAGTAGTTTGCTTTTGATCTTTCTTTTTAAACCTTTCTGGGAGGATTTTGGCATCACAGAATATCTTTTTTCTAAAACTCTTTGCTACCATAAGATCAAAGATATTAAGTCATCAAAATATATTTGCAATTTTCTGTTTCTAATAGGAGTTGTCTTTTGTATAATAATGCATTTCATATAAGGTTTTGTCTCACCTGGCCAGTTCTTTAATTAAGTTTGCAATGCGTCTTTTGTCTTCAAGACATAAATCCTTCAATGATGCACTCTTTATTTCTCCCCTACAGGAATTCTAAAAAAAAAAAAAAAATTTAGTTACACTGTTTCTAAAAACAATTTTCAAAGTCTTTTCAAGAAACCTAGGTACAAGGTGAAATTTCTTAGATATCTTTTATCTGGTGGAACATTATCTACCTGTTTCAATTTAAACCTACTGTGAACTAAAAACAGGCTAAGGAACTGACTGTCCACTAGGACATTTCATGCAATTTACATAGAGAAGCATACAGAAAGAAACTAAAAGCAAAAGATGTCCCCACTTAAATACTAGGGTATATTAGGAAAACAGCTTTCCTTTGTGAATGTCACAGAAACAAATACTCAACAGAAGATACTGAGTACTGTTCTTACACCACAGTCCCCATGCTGCTTAAGGGTATACTAAGGTTAGCAACAGAGGCACCAGGTACTAAGCATTCAAAATACCCTAATGTTCATTCCAAAGAGCACTAAACGAAAGAGTAATAATAGCAATAGCTAACATTTACATCTAGTGCTCATTCCATGCCAGGAACATTGTAAGTACTTGTACTTATTATTCCATTTCATTTTCATAACAATGCTATTAAGTATTAACAATTACTATTCCTTTTCTACTTTAAGGGTACATATCAAGGATTATAGCAATTAAATAGCAGAATCAAGACTCAAACACAGTTCCAGAGTCTGTGCTCTTTAAACACCATACTATCTTAATCTTTTGTGCTACAAAAAGTTTTCCCCAGTACCTCAGCATCGTTAAGAGGGGGTCCTTAAAGACATAAACTCAGAGAGTCACAAAGGAACCAGAGGTAACATGTAAAAGAAAGGAACTATAATCCTTGGCATTTGCACAATCACCAAAGTTAAGTTAGTCCAATTATTTCAGGTAGCCAAGAATAACTGAAAGCCCCTAAAGTGAATTCTGGAAATAGTAACAGCCAAAGGTGGGAAAGAGAGTAGAAAAAAAAAAAAATAGAGAAAAGAAGATGATAATAAAATAAGTTTGGTTTTAGAAATGCTCAATGTAAGATGCCAGCAAACCATTCAAGTGGAAATGTCTAGGCAGGAAGCTGGAAAGGTAGGTCTAGCTTTCAAGCTAGAGAAAATCATAAAGATTTAAAAGATAGCTGCATGGGATTATGGATAATGTGGAGTTTTCTTATTATTCTTTTTACTTGTCTATGTTTAAAATTTTTAATAACTATAATAGTTAAAATTAAGAAAAAACATTAGTATTTTAAAAATCACCTGCAAGTCCAAGAAAATTGGCATTTGATTTTAATTTCAATTTAATTAATTTGATTTTAATTTGATTTGAAGCGGCATTTGAAAGGACAAGAGGAGAATCAGAAGCATATAACATTGTAGTAGAAAAGAAGAAAAAAAGTTTCAAGAACAGTGTGGGGTCAATAGCGCTAATGATTAAAAAAGACAAATAGACTGGGGGAAGAAGGTACTGGATTTGGCAATGGTAGTAATTGCTGATAACCCATGAAAAAACATTTCGTTTCGTTAGTGATGCAGTCAGTAAAAGAACAAAAGAGAAATCTTTGCACATAGGCCAAAAAAAAAATCAGCAGCATTGTGTTTACAACAGCAAAAATCTGAAAACACAAATCGTCTATTAAGCAGAGCATAGTAAAACTTAATAGCTGGCATATTTATACAATGAAATTCTACAGGTACTGGGAGTTATGCTACTAACTTTGCCCTCAAAACTACCCTTCCATCCTCTGCTTTGAGATGCTAAGCCTAAGACTCTGGAAACACCATTTCTCCTTTGCCACCTGGCTCTCTGTTGAACTCTGCCAACACAAAGAACCAGATGAAGACCAGGAAGAAAAAAGAAAGGATATTTCCTTGCTGTTACTGACAGTGTCACCCCTGAGTTCCTCACCCTGGCAAGTACTGATGACTCCAGTTTGCAATTTTTTTTCTAGCCCTTAGAGACCCGCCCTTTATCAGGCCTCCTTAGGAATGGCAGTAGCAGCCAGGCTGGTGTCCCATCACCAGAGGTCCAAGTTGCAGCTTTAAGGGGCCCCTCCTTTAAGGCTTCTAAGATTTAATAATTCCAACTTATTCTGCCCTCTCATCCAGTTCTAGAGATTGTGGTTGTTTCGTACAGTTACTACTTTCACGATACCTTAATGTTCCTTTTTTGCCTTTTTGGTTCTCTAGCACTATTCAACAATTTTTTCTTTTAAATATTCTGTTAAAATAACTGACTACACCCTGAGACATCAGTGAAAAGAAATGAAATATAACTACATAAGATATAAAGAAATCTCATGTAATGTTGGAAGAGCCACAGAGGTGAAAAAGACAGGAAATCTCATGAACATAATATGGAATAAAAAAGCAAATCATACAATACAAATGGATATGAGCTCATTTCTATAAAGTTCCAAATACATATGAAAGTAAACACTGTTTAAAAAAAATGTATTTACACTATATAGGACAGGGCTTGGTAAACCATGGCTGCAAGCTGAATCTGGCCCACTGCCTATTTTTGTCAACAAAGGTTTATTAAAACACAGCTTTGCTCATTCATTTGCATATTGCTCATGGCTCTTTTAATGCTACTGTGGCACAGTTGAGTAGTTGAGACAGATGTTATGGCTTGCAAAGGCTAAAGTATTTACTACATGTTCTATTTATAGAAAAAGTCTGCCAACCCCTGATATAGAAAAATCAAAGAATTATAAATATAAAATTCAGCATAGGAATTACCAAAGAAGATATGATGAGGCAAGGTCACATCTCTACAATCACTTGACTTACAACAATGGCATCATTGCAATTCAGAGAAGAAAAGAATGCTCTTCCCAATAGATGGTACTGGGCCAATAGACTGTCAATACGAAAATATGAACTGTGACCCTTGCTTTACACTACATGTGCATATTACTTCCTGATGAATAGTAGACTTAAACTGTGAAAAATAAAGCAATATGGCTGCAAAAGAGAGAGGGAACTTGCTGCAGAGTATAATCATCTAACAGCTTCCAGTTGCAAACCTTCCGGATCCACTGCAGTGTTCATGCCAATGCCAATGACTGGGAACAGTAGAGACACTAGAACTGAGCTATTTCTGATCCAAATGGCATCCTCAAAAGGCAGTATTTGCTCTGGGGTTCCTCCCTGGCAAAACAGACACTATCTTAGATTGCATGGCAGTCTGAAGGCTGAGGTTCTTCCTAGTCAATCTTCCTTTCTTCTTTATGTCTCCTCTCACAGGTGCCACACTGTGGTGAAATCTGAAGACTCCCCTTTTCTATTCCTACTCATTCTACTCTTAATACTTCACAGGTTTTTCCTTCATTAAATCTCTTGCATTCCTAATTCTATCTTGCTGTCTGCTTCCCAGAAGACTTGAACTGACTTAATTATCACTGTGAAAACCTTAATGAATTAAGGATACTGAACATCAATACCAACAAAGACTACACACAGAAAAAAAAATCACAAGATGGCTAGGCACGGTGGCTCACGCCTACAATCCCAGCACTTTGGGAGGCCGAGGAGGGCAGATCCTGAGGTCAGGAGTTCAAGACCAGCTTGGCCAACATGGCGAAACCCCGTCTCTACTAAAAATACAAAAATTAGCTGGGCATGGGCACATTCCTGTAATTCCAGATACTCGGGAAGCTGAGGCAAGAGAATTGCTTGAACCGGGACCTGGGAAGCAGAGGTTGCAGTGAGCTGCAGTATAGCCTAGCCTACAGAGCGAGACTCCATCTCAAAAAAAAAAAAAAAAAAAAAAAAAATCACATGACATGCTCTTCAATGAAAAAAAGAAAAAACAAAAGCACACCACCATTTCTAGTCTTAAGAGAAAGCACACATACACATATACACCTCCCATGTAGGGAATCCTCTTCTAGCCCAGATGGAATAACAGGGACCAGATCTACCCTAGTTTCAGAAACAAAACAAAAACCTGACAAAAGATAAGAATCAATATTTTTCACTGGATAGCAGGCAACACAGAATTATGATCATTGAAATTACAGAACCAAATAAGGCGATCCTACAACTGTCCCAGCTAACTGCTGTGGAGAGTTTTCAGGGCTAAGGTAGGTAAACCCAGACAAAGCCCAGTAATCTCCCTGAGATGAAAACATAGAACTGGGAGTCCAGGAAAGCCAAGATTTCTAGAGTTTGCAGAGCAAAGTAATGGCAAAGATAGAGCAGCACAAGAGAGCTCTAGAGATCTGAAGAATGCTTTCGTGTCAACTACTGAGTACTGACCAGCATATATATGTGAGAAAACTACTCATGCCAGGGAAAGAGCCCAAAAAAAGCAGTGGCAATAATTTCTATAGCTAATATAGCATAAAGAACAGTCTGTTCCTACCAGCCAGAGTTGAAAACCTTGTTATTTAAGAGGCACCAGGAAGAGTGTTCAAAAGGGTATGGCATACAATGGGCAAAATTACCTCTATACTAAAAGCTGCTCTGGCACCACCTTTAAAAGCTCGAAACCAAGCTTGGAAAGAATCGAATTACTTCCAAATAACTTATCACTGTCTCAGAAACCAAGAAGGTAAAATGCATACTTTCTTGTGACATCCAATAAAAAACAACCAAGCAGGCAAAGAAGCAGAAAAATATAGGCTATAATTATGAGAAAAATTGCTCAACTGAAATCTACCCACAAATGACTTGGATGACAGAATTCGTAGTCAAGAATATTGAAACAGTTATTATAACTATGTTCCATATATTCAAGTATATAGAAGAATGACTGGACATGTCAAGTAGTGACATGGAAGATGTAAATAAAAATAAGAGACTAAAACAGAACTTCTAGAGATAAAACTATATTGTTTCGTATGAAAAATACACTGGATGAGATTAGTAGCAGATTAGACATTGCAGAAGATTAATGAATTTGAAGACACAGCAACAGCAATACAAACTACCCAAGGATAAACAAAAAAAAATTTTAATTAAAAAAATATGAACCGAGGATCAGACAGCTGAGAGGGTAACTTCAAGAGGCCTAGTATTTCTGTAACTAAGGTCACTAGAAAGAGAGGGAAACACAAAAATATCTGGAGAAGCAATGGCTGAAAAATTTCCTAATTTAATGAAAACTATTAAATCCACAGTCCCAAAAAACTCAACAAATCTCAAACAAAAGAGATGGGTACACTATAATCAAATTGCTCAAAACCAGTGATAAGAAAATCTTAAAAGCAGCCAATATTTAAAACACATACACATACAAAACTAAGGAGAAATAAAAATGATAGCCAACTTCTCAAAAACAATATAAGCCAGGCAACAGTGCAGCAACGTCTTTAAAGCACTGAACAAATAAAACTATCAACTCAGAATTTTATAACCAGTAAAAGTATCTTTTAAAAAGGAAAGAGAAATAAAGACTTTACAGGCATACATGAGATGAAAAAATTCTTTCCTAGCATACCTGCACTAATGTTAAAGGAAGTCTTTTAGGAAATCTGGATACACATAAAAGAATGAAAACACCAGGGAGAGATCCAAGATGGCCGATTAACAACAGCTCAGGATTGTAGGGCCCAGCGAAAGCGCAGAGAGCGAGTGGACGCTGCAATTTCAAACGAATTTCTGTGGCCCACAAACTGGGAGATCCCCGGCAGAGGAGCCACACGTTTCGCCAGCGCGACTCTTTTGGCCGGCGCGACTCTTTTGGCCGGCGCAGCTGTTTTGCCGGCGCCCCGGCGCGGCGCAGCGCTTCTCAGTGCGGAGTATACGCGACTGGGCGCCCTTTGAGTCTGGCTCGGCTGGTCCCATCCCCCCAAGCAGAACAGCAATTGGAAGCACTGAGGACTGAGAGTTTCTCAGTAAACACACCTGAACCCAGGAAGGCCAAGCTCTGTGGGGAAGGGGCGTCCGCCAAAGAAAAACTAAGAAACAGAAAAAACTTCATCACCAACAAGCCGGACGTTCACTCAGACCCAATCTGAAAGTCAGCAATTAGAAAGACGACAGGTGGATAAATACACAAAAATGGGAAGAAACCAGTGCAAAAAGGCTGAGAACACCCGAAATCAGAATGCCTCTCCTCCTACAGGGGATCGCAGCTCCTCATCAGCAAGAGAACAAGGCCTGATGGAGAATGAGTG
>CAUYLG010023998.1:0-61671 GCA_963573385.1 Cacajao melanocephalus
CCCCCCATCGCCTCCTCTCCTTCCCTCTCCACCCTCCACCGCCTCCTCTCCCTCCTCCTCTTCCACCTCCACTATTCACTTTTCTGCCCCGGCCACCACTTAGCAGGCTGCTGTCCTCTCCTAGGCTGTGAACTCTCAGGGTCTCTGCATCCCGGGCGAGCCTCCAGCACCAGGAGCTGACTATTCCTGGTGACTCTGGCCTTCCTGTCTCTTGGTCCTTCACCAAGGGTAGACCTCCTTCGTGAGAAAAAACTTAAGCAGAGACTCGTCTTCCCATAAGCCCACGGAGCCATCACCCCTGTCTGGCTTCTGGCTGGTCTCTCCACGCAGAGCCCTGGAAGGACCTGGCTTCTCATGCACCTGCAGGGGCGGTGGTGGCGCAGAGATGGGGTGGTGGCGCAGAGATAGCTGCTCTCATGGCTCCTGCGTCTGACACCCCAGTCAGCCCATCCATCCATGAATCCTCCACTCAGCCATTTAGGAAACAGCTTTTTACTGAGCAGCCGCCCTGTGCCAGGCCCAATGGTGAGCATTTCATGAGGCCTATCTGGTCTCTGTCCTCATGGAATTTAGAGGGACACAAAGACAAAAAAAAAAAATGAAAAAACAAAACTGACAAATGATTCTAAACAATGGGAGATTTTTTCCCTCGAGGGATGGGGTCTCACTGTGTTGCCCAGGCTGGAGTGCAGTGGCTATTCACAGGCGCAATCATTGCACACCACAGCCTTGAATTCCTGGGCTCAGGCGCTTCTCCTTTTCCAGCTTCCCAGCAATGGGAGATTTTTTATAAGAAATGGGCATTTCATGGAAATCGAAGCAAGAAGTGTAGTCTGGCTTCGTGAAGGAGAAATGAAGCCATCAGCGACCAGGATGTCTTCCTTCCTCTCTGTCTGGAGCCCCGGGTCTCACCATCTGGCACCTTTTGTCTCTAACCTCCCTTCCCAACTTTGGATTTTTCTTCTTGTCCTCTCAGCATATGGCCAAACAGTGGTCACCCCAATATGGCAGCCCCAGCCCTACATTTGTGTGGCCTCAAAGCTCACTCCATCCCCCTGGGGCCTAAATTCCCAGGAGAGAAGCAGAGTGGCCTGGCTTTGTGAGGAGCCCTCTGCTCTAAACAGCTATGGCTGGGAGGTGGAGTCACATGGTAGAGAAAGCTTCCCTTCGAGGCTGTCGCTGGAACAGGTTCCCCAGGTAGAGTGTGCAAGAGGAGAGAAAGAAATAGCACGTTTGCTATGCCTTTGCCTCAAAACTAATTCATGGTTTAGGGTGGTGGTTGCCAGCCTTTGATGTCCACAGAAGAGGACATTTATTTAGTTGAGGAATTGGTATAAGATTGCCCAATTTTAATCTGCTCTCTCTCATCAGCATGTGATAAATAATTTTAGACAACTGGAAGACCTTAATATTAGAATTTTGAAAGTATTTTAAATTTATTCATGAATCAGACTAATCACATGTAATTAAACTAATCAGAGTGTATTGTTCTTGGTTTTCCCATTTCACCACTAACCTCTGAGACTTTGGTCACAGAGCTGAATCAATGTGTGGGCTTGCACCGGGACCCACAGCACTCGGAGTCCTCTGAGATCATTTTTAACAAAAATAATACAACCCAGACAGCAACAAAAAGTGTCGACCTGTGTCTGGAGCCAGCCAAAGTTGCGGAGCAGGGAAGCGACATGATCTAGTCTGTGATTTCGAAAGATAGCCCTTCAGCCATGTGGAGGTTGAACCAACATTCACAAATTAGAAATCTGTGCTGGCAAACACTTTTAAATAGAGCGAATGTTTGGCGTATGCAGACACACTCAAATTGGCTGATTTCTGAAAGTGCCTCCCCATTCAGAAGCCAGAGCCGAGGTCTCACCTTTCTGGGAGTTTTCCCTGGAGCTTGAAAGGAACATGTCACTGGCCCACTTCCGAGTCTGAAGACACAGGCTGGCAGCAGTCGTGTTCATGACGTCGACTTTGACGGTTGATTCTTTTCTTGGAGAAAACCACTCTCTTTTGGAATAACTTCCGCCTTCTTTCCCCAAGAGCCCTGAGATTCATATGAGTTCTGTTTATAAAGCCCGCTCATGGGCACAGGTCAAATTTAGCAAGTCTGGAATAGGCGGGCAAGGCTTACTGGCCCCAAGTGGCAGATGAAGAAAAAGGCTCAGACTTGCTCATGAGCCTCCCCAGGGCTGCACAACTCCTAAGGGATGGAGCAGGAATTGGACCATAGTCTCTGCTGCCAAGTTCACATCCCGGTTACTATGTGCTCGCTACACTTGCAGGTGAGAGGCTGTTTCTGATCTTGGCTCTGGTGTCTGTTACTCATCCTAGCTGGGTGCTTAGTCTTCTAGGGTTGCCATAACATACCACAAGCTGAGTGGCTTAAGACGACAGAAACAAGTGGCCTTGCAGTTCTGGAGGTGGGAAGTCTGAAGTCCAAGTGTCAGCAGGGCTACGTTCCATCGGAAGGCTCCAGGGGAGGAGCCTCGCCTCTTCCCGGTTGCTGGTGGTTGCCACAGTCCTTGGCATCCTTGGCTTGCAGCTGCACCACTCCAGCCTCTGGCTCTGTCTTCGCATGACCTTCTCCCTGTGTTCCTGTTTGTCTGTGTCCAAATCCTCTCTTTTTCTCTTATGAAGAGAAAAACCTATTAGTCATTGGGTTTAGTCACCCTGACTCATGTGACCAAATTTTAACTTGATGACATCTGCAAAGATGCCATTTCCAATTAAGTCACAGGTACTAGCAGTTAGGACTTAAGCATGTTTTTTGGGGGGACACAGGTCCCCTATTACAACGAGACACTGCCAGGGGGCCCCTAGTGGACCATGCTCTTACCCAGAAGGTTCTGTGCCTGGTCAGTGCTCTCCCACCCCTGGGTTCTCCTCCGTCCCCTGCTCAGGCCCATGAGATGCTTCCAGGAGGGGCTGTGCACACGAGTCCCTCTGCCAGGAGGGGCATGAAGTCAGCTGCTGCCAGTCTGGGGACTGGCTGCACACGCTTTGGCATCTGTTTGAGGTGCTGCGAGTGCGTGGCCTCAGTGAGTGGGTGGCAGTGCAAGCACATTGTGTGTTCCGGGGAGCAGGGCCACCTCCGACTGGATGTGTCACCTTCCTCAGGGCTCCTGGCAGCACCTGGTGCATTACTGGGTCAGGGCATCATTTCGACCTCAAAGTGACCGAGGAAGCTATGTTTGGGGAAGTGGCATGGAGCTTAGATATTCGAGCTGGCCTGATTCTTTTTCCACACCAAATGACAAGCATCTCTAGGGCATGGATGCCTGCTCATCTCCCGTTTCCCCTCCAGCAGTTTCAGATGCATGGGAGCTGCCATGTTTTTGCAGTTTTAGTCCCGCATTGCTGTGACCCCGTGAGACTCCCCTGGGCAATCTCTTCACTCTCTGAGTACCCTGCAGGGCTGCCATGGGGTTCTGTGAGATGATGCATATTAAAACCATGCACGACTTGAAATGCCCACAGCTCTCCTTATTATCTAGGAGATGCCTCAGGATGAAGTGGCAGGACATGATTGAAGAATAGGGTTGAAGACAGCACCTTGATGGGTCTCTCGATGCTGGGATAGGTGGCCATGTAGCTCCAATGGGAGCCACTTATAGGAAAAGGTGGTAGATTTGGGCAAGGATGTGGCCCCTCTGAAAACTTGTTGCAGTTTCAAGTGAGTTTCTGAAGATGCGTCAAGCTTCAGATCTACTGAGTCTGCAGTGACTATGGCCAATGGGATGGGAAAATGTTCTCGCTAGAGGAGACCAGAGAGAGGGAACATGGACTCTCCAGAGAGTTTCGTGAGGGTTCCTGCCAAGGACTAGTGGAAACCCAAGGGAGTGGGTATGGGGAGAGTGGGAGAGGTGGAGTGCAACCTGGGATCTTAGAAAAGAGGAAACTTCCTTTTGGCAGCGTGGGAGGCAGCCTGGGAAAGTCAGCGTTGCAGGATGGGAATCCAGGGTTTTAGGAGAGAGAAATCTGGAGTCATCTGGTGGGGGAATGCCATCAGCAGACCTAAGAATATTGACTGCTTGACCCTTAAAGGAAAAGTTTGCTGCAAAGTAGAATCAAAAGTGGTCAGGGGCTAATAGGGAAGGGGCTGCCCTCACACCTTATGGCCCTAAGGGGTTGGGTCTGTCCTCGGGTCATATGTGTGGCCCTGATTCCTAAAGCTACCTGGATGCTCCCTGAGAGCAGGAGCTGCTTCTGAAAGACCATGGATCCCCCTAAGCAGCCAACAGAATGCCAGGGGCATAGCAGATGCTCAGTTAACAAGAATAGACAAGACCTGTTGCCAGAGGCAGCTTTTGCTTAAGTGCTGGAGTTCTCAACCCAGCTATCTATGAGAATAATCTTCCCAGGAGCATTTGAAAATGCTCATGCCTGGGCCTCCTCACTTTGTATTACTGATTCAGTTGGTCTGAGCTGGAGCCTGGCACCAGGCATTTTAAAAGCTGCTCACGGACGCTGCATTCATTGTAAGATGCACTACCAGCTCTGAATTGTGGCTGCACCATGTGGGTGCATGCCCAGTCTTTCTGGATCTGTTCAGTCATTTGCAAATAGCCTTGCAGAAATGTACATGGGGGTCCCATGCATGCCTGGCACACAGAGCCACCCTGGCTAATGCTGATTCAAAGTTGCAGGACGATTTTGCCTTACTTGGTTGGGTAGCTCCCCTTGTGGAATAACTGCTCAGGGAAGCTGACAGATTTCTAGAAGAGGGAAGAGGAGCAGCCATGGCTGATTGGATTATCCAAGCTGGGTTAGCGTGTGGTGGTTTTAAGCACTGGTGTAAGGTGAGCGTTAGGGTCCCGTGGGATGTTGAGAGTGTTTGAGGGGAAAGAACACATCTCCTTGGTTTAGGTCTCCTTTCAGTGAAAAATGCCATTTTGTCAGAAATTCCTCTCTTTCGGGATCAGGCAGTGCATTTGATGTTAATGAGCTCTCATTGTACACATGCTATGTGCTGCATGTGTGAGGGCTTGGGGACCCCTAAATGAATTAGACAAATTAGACAACGTAACATTCTATTGGAGCCCAGCAGGCTTTGGGTCCCCCTTCCCCAGCACCTTAACCCAGGACAGCCACACTAGCAGGAGGAGGGCAGAGAGGGAGAGATTCACACGTGAGGATTGGGATTTGAGACCTTGAAGAAGAGCAGGGTTTGCGGGGCCCCGGCAACAGTCCTGCTCATCAAAACATTTTTTTCTTGGTGTCAACTATTCCCAATCGACTGAGAAAGGAGATTTGGAACCAGGCCCATGACCTTCTGCAGGTGCTCAGCTGTAGGTCTGTAGATTGTTGGGATGTTACATAAAACAAAAGGCCCCTAAGGCCATGCCTGGAAGAGCAAGCTTTCCCACAGGTCGGCCTCCTTCTCTACACATTGCAGAGCTTCAGGAGATCTTAAAAGAAAGGACTCTTTTAAGCCAGGCTCAGATGGGATTGGGATGACTCACAGGGAAGGTGTAGGTACGGTTGCAGTGAAGGAGAGAGTGAGTACCCAGAGACCTCCTGTCCTCAGCCACAGGGGGCTCCCTCTTGGAGTCCACAGCACATACATATTGGTGCAGGGCACTGCGGGATGTCCATCCCAGCCACACATTCTTGCTGGGCACTGCCTTTCTCCTGGCGATAGATTGGAGCTGAGGGTGCAGAACTGGCCAAGGCAGGGAATCAAGCCAGACAGCCAGCATCTCCAGAGAGTGGTGGCAGATGCTGTCTGCCAGGTAAGTGCAGGAAGTGCAGAACCAGCCTTGAAGCCAGACGAGGGTCATAGAAGGTGTTCCAGAGAGGGGACATCTGAGCTGCATCTTGAAGGAAGAGTAGCAGTGAGCCATGTGCAGAAGGGCAGTCCAGGCAGGAAGAGCAGATGTGTCTAACCCAGGAGGAGAGCATGGGCCAGTGAGAGGAGAGCATGGGCCAGTGAGAGGAGAGCATGGGCCAGTGGGAGGAGAGCGTGGGCCAGTGGGAGGAGAGCGTGGGCCGGTGACAGGAGAGCGTGGGCCGGTGACAGGAGAGCGTGGGCCGGTGGGAGGAGAGCGTGGGCCGGTGGGAGGAGAGCGTGGGCCGGTGGGAGGAGAGCATGGGCCAGTGGGAAGGGCAAGAAGCTAGGACTGGGCAACATAGAAAGATCTGCATGCTGGTTTGATTGGGTGATGGAAGTGTCGGGCCCTGTTGTAGCTCAGGAGTCAAAGAGCTGAGTTCCAGCAAAGCACACATGTGTGCATCTTCTTGGAGTGTGTGTGATGCAAGTGTGTGTGTATGCACGCGTGCATGGGAGGTAAAGCAGTGGAGAGTTGTTAAATGAGGCAAGCCACAACCCAGGCAGTGCGCTGGTCACGTTAACAACTGTTTTACAAGGTAGTTCCCGACACAAAATGATACTGGATCCTCCAGGATCACGGTTCACTCAACTTCACATTGCTACGAAGTGGGAATTTGGCAACGATTTAAAGCCCTTCCAAGGGCTTCCAGGGCCTCTGATCTTCCTGGCGTAGTTCTCTGGCATCTTGCTCAGCCCCAGCACCCTGTGCCCCAGACCTCAGGAAGGTGTTTCAGGCCCTGGTTTTCCTTTCTTTGAGCCATGGCACATGCTGTTTCCTCCACTGGAACACTTTCCTGCTTCAGTTCCTCCTTCAAATCTTAGCCCTCCTCTCTGACCCTAGCCCCTCCCACTGCAGGCTGTTGCTCGGGTGTCTCTGGGCTGCTCCGTCACCCGGTGCCTGCCCGTCGTAGCATCCACCACCAGGTGGTCGTTTTCTTGGTAAGTTCCTTATAGGCATGCAACGTGCTTTGTGCACCTCTCAAATCTTTGACACCTAGCATGGTACCTGGCCCCAGGTGGGCACTTGGTTGCATATTTGTTAAGTTATTGAATCCTTGAGAAAGCCCAAGCTCAGCAAGGTTAAGAAATGTTTCTGCCAATGTGGAACAGAGTGGACATTCAAACCCGGCCTTCTCTCTGGCCCCACTCCTCCACGCCTCGCACTGCATCTACACATTTGCTGCCTTTCCTACTGATCTCAACGATTATGCAATCAGCTGTGGGAGAATGGAGCTCAGAGTCTGGTCTTCTAGAAGGTGGCCACTGGAGTGAGCCGGACAGGGTTTCAGGGTGTCAGTGTTCAAGCTCAGTGGGGAAACTGAGGCAGAAGCCCAGAAGTAGAGATTAGGCTGTTCCAGCTAAATAGGGGGAGTGCGCAGGCATGACCCTCTACCCACTGAAGACTTCGTTTGTGGCAACAAGATTCACTGCAGCCCCACCTCCTAGGATGAAGCACCTCCTGCCCTGTTTTGCTTGGAATAAAGCTGGGACTTCCATGAATGGACTGGGATGGGCCAGGGGCGGGCCAGGAGCTGGACCACACCCTCCAGAATTCTAGAGGCCATTCTGAGTCTCTCTTGTTTTTCTTTTCACAAAAAAGGAGGTAGAAAGTCTCCGCTCTGTTTGCCTTACTCTGCAAATAAAAATGGAATCAGGAGAGTAACAATTTTTGAATCCCACTTACAAGCAGTTTGTAAAAAGTGCCCAGGTGCCCCAAAAGGTGGAAAGATTTATTTTCCATTTGCAAAAAATAACACTTTGTAATGTCGATATCATGTGGCAGCAGAGTGCTCTGCAGTGTGCAGTTTGGGAAAGGGCAGGGTCTCCTTGCAGGCCTGGCTTTGGGAAGCCTCCTCACCGCAGCCCTCCATATTTTCCGTGACACTCTCCAGCTCCCGGAGCAGGCTGCCTTGCCTGCTTGGCAGGGTCTAAAATCATACTTTACTGTTTATACCATGATTCGGGCTTGCGTTGGCATTTGTTCCTTCACATGGCTCTGTTTGGCATATTTTTTTATTTCACAGTAAAAAAAAATTTTTTTAATTAACACATGCACATTGTCACAAATCAAATTGTGTAGGCAAGTGTATCATAAAAGTCCTGACACATCCTGAATGCTTGCTTTGTGCCAGGCACTGTTCTGGGAATGTTTTTCCTATAAACTCACTTAATCCTCATCACAACCTTGTCCCCACTTTGAGTGATCCAGGGTTTGCATCCAGAGAGTGCATTGATGGCCTTTGGGCCCCAGTCGTGGACTTCCTGATGTGGAAGTGGAAGCCACTGCCATCCTAGTGGCTTCTCCTCCTCCCAGTTTCATCCATGCTTATTAAAATGCTTCTGTCCATTGCTTTTTAATCTTTGGATGCATTTTTCTCCAGCATCCTTGCACAGTGCATCTGTCTCCTTATTTTGTAAGGTGAGGTTGTTAATCCATATTGTTTCTCCTGTCTTTCCTCTCAAGCTTCAGTGCCACCCACCTACTACCTCCAGGCTGGCATTCCTTCAAGGTTGCTGAAGTTTGCATCCCATCCTGAATGTTCTAGCATATGCATTGTCCATAGCTCGACTCTGAATGTTGAGAACAGTAGGTGACATTGATAGAATTATTGCTACATCAGAGATGTCTAATGCTGGGTTAACTCATGTGCCGGGATGCCCTTTTCTTCTCTGGAGATCAGTGTCAGAACCCCTGGACCACTCAAAGCAGAATGGCCCAGAACAGAATGGGTTCTCCTGCCTACACAATGTCAGTTGCCTGGAAGCATGCCATATTGTAGTTTGCTTCATCTTTGGATCATGACTTGATGGTTCAGGATATTTTTTCTGGGATTTCTGCCTGCCTTTCTTTTTCTCTTCTTGGTTTATGTGCCTTTTTCATACTCTTCCTTTTTTCATACCACCTGTTCCATTGAGCCTTTCCCCACTGTTTTTGTTTTGTTTTGTTTACTTTTTCTGGAGAGCTAACCCCTCTCAGGATGCTCTCCCCTTCTTTACCCAGGGTACTGCATCCTCTCCAAGGCTACTGCTCCCCCGTCATCTTGAGCTTGCTCCCCGTCACTGCTTTCCTGGGTTGGAGCCTCTGGTTGCTCAAGTTAATTCCTAAGAAAAGGTACATGGAAAATAAACGTCTGAAAATGTCTGTATTTTATGCTCACGTTGAGGGTAGATTTCCAGGTTCTAAATCATTTGCCTTTAGAATTTTGAAGACTTTAGAGTTTTCACTGTTGCTGATCAGAAGTCTGATTCCTGGTTCTTTGTAGATAATCTAGTTTCTATTTTTCTCTTCTGGAAGATTTTAAGAATTCTTCATCCATGGGGTTCATGTATTACATGAGGATCGTCCCCAGGGTGGGTCTTCATTTATTCATTGTTCTGGATGCCCAGTGGGCCCCTTTCTTCTGAAAGCCCACATCCTTCAGCTCTGGGAGATTGTAATGGAATAGATTATTTTAAAACTATCATTTGTTTTCCATTCTCCATATCTGAGCCTCTTACTTGTCAGCTCTAAAATTTCCAGAATGGGATTGTATTCTTCTACATTTTTCTCATTTCTTTGTCTTTTTGCTCTTTATTCTAGATTTTGTTGACTTCATTTTCCAGTTTGTTGTTTTGATTATTTTTTTACTTTAAAAAAAACATGTTGGCATTAACATTTTTAACCTCTGAGAGCTTTTGTCTCTGATTATTTCTTTTCCTAGGATCGATTTTCATTTCGTAGCTACTAGTATACTGAGTGCTGGAATAGTAATTAGAGCATTTTGTTTGTTTGCTTTAGTCCATGAATTATTTCTGTCTCCTCTAGGGTCAGTTTTTGCTTCTTTTGACCCTTCTCTTCCTGCCGCTCACTTTCTCCTGTGCCTTTTCATTTCGAGTTGAAAAAAGTCTAGCTGCTATTGTGAGATTCTTCTTTGGCCAATGAGTAAAGAGGCTGAGAAAGACTGGGTAACTGAACAGGGTCACCCATGTAGAAATGTGTAGCTGGTAACCAACCCCCAGTCTTTTCTGATTTCTACTCTGCTTCCCTTCCCCTCAAAGCCTGATTGATTTCAGGTAGATTTTAGGCCAGTACTTGGCAGGTTGTGTGGAGGCCAGCATCTCTCGGTAATTGGGGCTGTAGGAGAAGCTGACTTTCCCATCACTGGTCTGTGCCTCCTGCATGGTATGCTGGAGGTCCCAGAAGTTCTGTGGTTGTCAGGAGGCCATACAGCCACATCTGGGATGGTTGGTTGCTTCTCATTGGCCTGATGTCCTTTGCCAAAGGTGAGGCCCCAGAATCCACTCCCAAGTATCCTGTAGCCCCCACGAAAATCTCAGGCTTCTCCGTCTCAGAACAAGAGACCCTCTGCCCTGAGTTGGGGACCACAATGGAGCAGCACCCACTAGAAGGACTCTTGGGTCTCCGAGGCTTGGTTAGAAGTAAATCTTCACCTGCATGTGGAAGAATTCAAGGGGGTATTTGACTGCAGGCAAACTGCATGTCTTAGTCCATTTGGGCTGCTATAACAAAATAGCATAAATTGAGTGGCTTATAAACTATGCACATTTATTTCTCACAGTTCTGGAGGCTGGAGATTCCAAGATCAAGGTGCAGGTAGATTGAGTGCCTGGAGAGGGTCCGCCGAGGTTTGCAGATGATCGTCTTCATGCTGCTTCCTCACCTAGTGGAGGGAGAGGTGGAGCACGTCTGGGGTCCCTTTTATAAGGACACTAATTCTATTCTTGTGGGCTCTACCTTCAGGGCCCAATCTCCTTCCAAAGGCCCTACTTCCTAATACCATCACCTGGGGGGTGAAGATTTCAACATATGAATTTTAGGGGACACATTTGGATCATAGCAGTGCAAAGTTAGGAAAATGTGGAAGAAACCATGAAACCATAGATACTTCAGCTCATGTCACCCTCATCTTCTACTCCTGGAACTTTCTCCTTTAGAATGTCCCAACTTGCAGAGAGGAAACAGTAAAATCATTCAAAGGAATTTCTCAGTCCTCCAGCTTTGGGAAGCTCCTTAGATCACATGGAATCTGAGACGGAGCCATTTACTGGGAGCTTTCCTTTATTCCTTTATTTGTTTTCCATTTATTCAGCAGTTGTATACGAAATCTTCCTGTAAGCATAAAACTGTGCTTAAATACGAGAGATGAGAAGGGTGCCGAGGCAATTAAGATGTGGCAACTGCCCTCAAGGGCCCTACAGCACAGAGGGAGAGACAAGCATGTGGACAGGTGCACTGTGAGGCGGAGGGAAAGCTGTGCTGCTGGGAGGTACAGTTAGTGGGCTGCGTGATTGCGGGGATAGGAGCCATGAATTGTGCTCGGGGGAACTGAGGCAGACTGGAACAGACACGGCGCTGGGGCTGGGCTGGACAGCAAGTTGAGTGTTATTAGATGGAACAAGTAAAGGGGGCAAGGCACAGCTTGAGCAAGAACCAGGAGTCAAAGACGCACACGTGCCAGGCCTGTCCCAGGGCTGCTGGCCCCAGTCAGCGGGGGTCCAGGGCAGCAAAGGACTTGGCCATGCAGAGGTTTTGGTTTCTTGTCTGGGGAGGGCACAGTGCCTTCTTCATGCTAGGTCTGTGCTGGGGAGTAAATGAGCCAGTTGGGGCAGCTGGTGGGCTCCATGCTAGTTGCATAGTAAGCCTTAATCCAAGTTAGCTGTCATCGCTATGACAAGTTGGCCAATGGTTCCACATAGCCTTGGAGCGCATACTAGTTTAGAGAGCAGGTTCTGCTGCATTTCAGGAACTGTTGGCATTAAAAACAGTTCATGGCAAAAGGGGAGAAGCAATTCCCCTTAGAAGGGATACAACCTCCTACTCCACATCGCCATTTTGTGGACAGGCAAACAGGCTCATAAAGGAAAAATGTAGCCGGCTTATGTGTGCGGTGAGACAAGGCTGAAGGCATGTGGTTTATAGGTGTTTTATGCTTCTTTTTTTTGTTTATTTAGTTGGTGAGTTATTTTTGCGCCCTTTACATATGTTTTAGGAGCATATTTTCCCCCGCTTTTTATTTTCAGTACTCATGTGTTGATTTCTCTCTTATATTTTCTAGCATAATGTTTGAGATGGGTAAGAGACAGTCCAGGCAACAACTTCAGAGGGTGTGTGTTTAACTGAGAAGCAAGTAAGTGCCGTTGTCTGGCTCGGCGTTAGAGCTTTCTGGCCGGCAGAGCTGACAGGAGCCATTGCTTGTGGACTGCTCTGAGAGGTGATTTATGTAGCCCTTGAAATACCAGATTTCAAGCAGAAATCTGGGCAACCATCTGGTGAAACTAGTAGAGAAGGGGATGAGGGTTCAATAAGTGGTTAGACTGGAAAAGCCTGAACATTCTCTTCCTCCCCAGAGAGTCAGGGGCCAGGGATTCTGCTCATGTACTCAGACCCTCCTCCTGCAAGCATTTTGTGAGCCTCTCCTGGGCACCAGGCTCCATATAAATGCCAGTGATGTTCTGGGACAGAGGCAGGAGATACAAATTTTGCAGATGTAGAGCACAGGAGTTAATCCTGTGGAATTCGGCCCAAGACAGCCCAAGGGCTAACAGCCCTGGCACCTAGCAGTGCCATCGTGGACAAATTACTTAACCCCAGGGAGCCACAGCTTCCTTTTCTGGACAATGGGCACATATTCTTCATTCACAAACCACTTACTGAGCCTCTGCCATAAGGCATTGTTCTTGGCACGGGCTGAAGTGAAGGACAAGATTGCTGTCAAGTGGCTTCTCTTCAAAGTAGGGAGGAGAAATGAAAAAATAACACACTTTGGAGTAGCTAATCCTACTTCCTTCAGCATTTTGATGAAAATGAAATAGAGCACATAGAGGGAGTGATGGGAATGGGGGACCTTTATAGACAGGGTATCCTGGAAGACTTTTGCTGCAGGGACACGGTGTCTGAGCAATCTGAATGCTGTGGTGGAAACAGCCAGTGCAAAAGTTTGGGCAGCGTGTGTTCCAGTAGAAGAGACAGCCAGTGTAAAGGTCCTGGGGTAGTATTTTCAAAACAGATCAAGGACTCTCAGTCCTTCAGTTATGATAAGATTGACAGAGAGGGGAGAATAGCAGGAATTTAGACAGCTAGGCAGGGGTAACGTTGTATGTATGTTTTCGATGTAGCACCTTACAGCAAAGTCATTTTTTTTCAAGTTTTCTTTTTAACCCCCATTAGTCTAGACAAGTATTGGGTCAAAATTTCAAGCTTGACTTCTCCCTGCATGTCAGTTGCAATTTCTTCAAAAAGTTATCATTCAGAAGGATGCTATTTCCAACCTGGACACAAACACAGTTGGAGGGATCCGTATGCAGAGATGAGATTTTTTTTTTTTTTTTTTTGTAGCTCAGGAGATGGTGAAACCCACCCAGCTGTCTAGTCATGTTGGAAAAAAATCACATTAAAATGCAAATGCTCCTGCGTAAGTGAAATGTTGATGGGTGCAGCCTGCCAAAGAAAAATATTCATGAAATACAGGCTGTTGATCCATCACCTAGCGTGGCCAAGCCGTTTGCTCAGCAAGACCTGAGTGCTAGGAAATCACAATTACAGGAGCTGTTCTGTGCCCTTAGCAAACCCCTGTCTCCCCATGAGCATTTGGAAATGGAGACGCACAAGTGCTGGGTAATCATGGGATGGGGTGGGGGGTGCCTGCTTCATAAAAGGACAGTCTGGCCACATCACTTTCATGCTCTATTTGAACCTCTCAGCATGGACCTTGGGGACAAAGACTAGAGACAGTGTCACCTCCATCTTGCCAAGAGGAAGGTATCTGCATTTCCCTGAACTCCTTTCAGCTTCTATTTCTGATCCTGGCAGGGTCTCTAAGCTGGATTTCCTTAAAAGGCATTCTCTTTTCATGTGTAGGTCTTTGGAAAAACAATGAGAACACAGATTTTCTTAGTAAATATCCTTTATTTGCAAGTTTGAACCATAAAACGGGCAGTGAAGAGAGAGAGAGAAAAATGTGTACCAGGCACCACGACTATGTTCCCCTTGAAACCATACAGCAGTAATCAGGTGGGCATTGTTATTCCGTTTTGTAGCCAGGGAAACTGAGGCTCAGAAACACTAGAGTGGGGCCGTTCAGAGCACAGCCCAGCTCTCTTACACCTTGAGGAATGGGGGGATGTTTCTCCCTCTCTCGGACTCCATTTTGCCTATTTATAAAATGTGATGATAGCACCTTCCTCTCTTCTATTGTTGCAAGGATTAAAATTGTTGATGGATATAAACATCCGTCAACATTTCCTGGCCTCTGGGAAGCAGTCAGCAATGCTAGGGGCTCTGCTGACTGCTGACCACGGTCACTCAGGGAGCAGGAAGTAAGAGATGATGACATCAGCACGATCGTCCCTGTGCAGGAAGACCAAGCTCGAAGCCCAGGGTCCCCTTGAGATCACTAGCGACAAGCATTCGACACAGATCACAGATGAGCATTGGCCTGCTCACACGGTTCTTGCTCAGTTACCTGTGTAATTATTCTCCCCACTTTACAGGTGAAAAAAAAATCGACGTTCATAAAAAAACCTTCTCCTTAAGGATTGCAAACAAAAGCCTGTTTTAGCCAGTGTTCGTGTTGCCTGTAGCTGTGTAACAAGCCAGCCTAAAACTTAGTGGCTTGAAACAGCAGATTGTTATTATCTCATGGGGGTTCTATGGGTTGACTGGACTCAGCTAGTGGTTGTCACTTTGGGTCTCCCAGGCACTGGGGGCAGATGGTGGCTGGGAATGGAGCCACTTGCTGGCAACTGGGCTGCGCTGGCTGGCACAGCCAGGGCTGTAGGATTTCTCTGTCCCCATTCCTCTCCACCTGGCTAGCTGGGCTTCCTCACAGCAGGTAGCCGCAGGGGAGTTGGATACTGACATGGCAGCCAGCTTCCAAGACACAGGAAATGGAAGCTGCTGGGCTATAAGGCTAGCCCAGGAACCTACATGGGCCCTCACCCCAGGGGAGGGAGCATGGACCCCTGACTCCTGATTGGAAGCGGGGAGTGTCAAAGGACTTGTGGCCATCTGCAATTCCCCATCGCTGGGCAAGGTGGATTTCTCAGATCCTGGAGAGCTAAGTGTATGTAGTAGTCCACTCCTCTGTAACATGGGTTCCGCTGAGTCCCTCAGTACAAACCTGGAGCCTTGCTTGATCCTGTTGGAGACAGGCCATCACTGTCTCCTGGGTGGAGGGGCCTGAGTATTTGGCTGAGGCCAGGACCTGCCTCTTTGGGGATTTGGGAAAAGGTCAATCTGGCGACAGACTGAACCCAGGCAAGCAGTCAACATGCAAGGCCCATAGAGGCACCAGGTGTGGAGGACATGCGGGTGATGGGCAGAGCTCAGTGGGAGGGAGTGGGAGAGGACAGGTGGGCCCTGGCAGGACTCAGAAAGGCAGGCAGGCTGACCTGTAGGCCTCAGGAGCACAGCCAAGCCCACCAGGCAGGTGCAGGGCAGACCCCTCTCTCTGGCAGGTGAGGGAGAGGCGTGAAAGTCAGCAGCCCAGGCCAGGGTCGCCAAGCAGCCTCCTGGGACAGTAGCTCAGCCAGATTCCGAAGAGGTGGGCCACAGCTATGTACTGGTAAAGCCCAGGTGTCAGCCCTGAAACACAGAAACTGGGATTCTCAGAACACAGAGCCCTTGAGGCTCAGCTCCAGAGAGGTGGGGAGCCCCTTCCAGGCCTTGGGCCCTGATTGCTTCTGAGAACCAAGACAGGTAAGGTCTGCAGAGAAAAGTCCAGGAGGTGGAGGGGCTGCCTGGGCTGGGTGCCTCACAGGGCTTGCGTTTATAGCCTCTTCTCAGGACACGAGCCCCAGCTGAGGACCTGTGCAGGATGTTCCAGAGCTCCCTTCCATTCTGGGGCTTTCCATAACCAAAGACTGACCCAGAGCCTGTCACCAAAAACCAGCTCATTCCACCAGGGCCCTGGAAGCTCTGGTTCAAATCCAACACTCCTTAGCCTCTGTTTGCTGTATCCTGTAGAGGGACTGATACTAGCACAAATCCTTAAGTAGGACTTAGCAAAGGCCCTGGTGGTTTGGCCTAAGTGTTTGTGAAATCATTGAATAAGGGACTTAAGCATCCTCTTTTTAAAATTTTGAGCTAATGTAGAAGTAGTTTCTGTACCCAGCTTCCCCTCCAGTGAACATCTTGCATAACCTGAGTATAATCAGCAAACCCAGGAAGTTACCATTGTGCAGTACTGCTAACTCAATTGCACACCGATTCAGACTGCACCAGTCTTCCCACGAATGTCCTTCCATTCCAGGATCCCGTTCCAGATCCCACACTGCTCAGTTGCTGTGTCTCCTTAGTCCCCTCCAATCTGGGGCTGTCCCTCAGTCTTTCTTCGTCTTCATGACCCTAACTTCAGAATAGCACTTGTCAGTTATTTTGTTGAATGTCCCTCAGTTTAATTTTGTCTGAAGTTCAACTTTTGGACTGAGGTTGTGCATTTTTGGCAAGGATCCCACAGAGGTGAAGTGGTGACCATCTTGGTGCCTCATATCGGGATTCGTGGTGTTGACATCACTGGTGACATTGACCTCGATCACTTGGTTAAAGGGATGTCTGCCAGGCTTCACTGTAAAGTTACTATCTTTTCTTTCTAATTGATAAATATGTGGAGGAGATACTTTGAAACCATGCGAATCTCTTTCTTCTCAAACATGAGCTCATTCATTTTAGCATCCATTGGTAGATCTTGTCCGCAGTAATTATTACTGTGGTGATTGCCTACTGGTGACTTTTCTGTTTCTCTCTCTTTTTATTCCTGCATTTTTTTTTATTGGAACTCTACTGTGAGAAAGAACTAGTCTTTCTCCCCCATTTATTTGATTATTTATGTCAATGAAAACTCATAGATATTTCTTTCATCCTGTGATTTATAATCTAATACTGTGGTTATTTATTTTCTTGCTCAAATTGTCCCAGCTTTGGCCATTAGGAGTTTCTTCAGGTTTGCTCTTGTGTTTTCAAGCAGCCTCTCCACCTCCACCTTCTTTGGGCATACTTCCTCAACTTTCTGGCATCACAAGATGTTCAAGGCTTATCTTGTATGTTCCCTTCCTCAATTCTGGAATCAACCACTTCTCCGAGGAGCCCTGGTTCTTTTTATTGGAGAATAGCGTAAAGACACCAAGGTTTGGGTGCCAGGTATGTTTATTGCTACTGAGCTGTCTTTGCTTTTAGGCCTCTTGGGGCCATAGCTGGGAATGACTTTGGACAGGCACTAATACACGCATGCACACTCATCCATATTTCTGTGTCCACCTACCTAAATGTATATGAAAAACCATTTGTTTGTACCGGCATCTCTGATTCTAGTCCAGCATCACAAGGCTCATTTTAACTTTCTCCTTTCGTGCAACTTTTTTCTCCAACAGCGAGAAACCCAGCTTTTGTTAGCTAAAATATATTTATTTAATTTTAGTATACACTAAAGTAGTTTCAGATTTATTAACCCACGTCCCCATGAGAAGCATATTTACTCAGTTACTGAGTAGGTGATAGTGTTTATGTACAGTCTTTTTGTCCTCAGCCTTATGCTGTCCAATCAAAATACTGTTTTCCAAAGTTACTTAGGTGAGTTCTTTTCTTCCCCTCCCGCATCTGTGTGGTAATAGTATTTATTTGTGATGGTTTGGTCCACTTATTAATGTTTACATTCCATTTTGGGTTTCCTTCAGGTCTTGGTTGGTTTGAACTGTTTTGTGTGGACCTATGAAAGACATGCTAAACATTGCAATGGTCCTGAAAGTCAGATCTATAGCATAAGATACACCCAGAGAAACATCACTTCCTCTGCATCCTTGCCATCATGATCCCACCCGACTCATCTCTGCACCCCTTTCTCTCCCACCTCCTCTAGGGAACCAGTCTGTTTAACTTCTAGTTTACCCTTCCTGTATTTCTTTTGCACAAATGAGCAGATGCATGCATGCGTTTTTGTAGTCCCTTTCTACCATGAAGTGTAAAATGCTGTTGTATGTTACATGTATGTAGCATGCGCTTTCACACTTTGCTTTTCTATGTTAACATTGTGTCCTTGAAATCTCTCCAAGTGCATTCATAGGGTCCATCCTCCTTCCTTTTTGCCACCACGTAGTGCTCTGTGTGTGGATGTGCCATGGTTTATTCAGCCCCTCTCTTAAATCTGAGCATTTAGGTTGCTTTTCGTGTTTTTGCATTTACAAATGATTCTGCAGTGGATGTGTTTTTGTAGCATTGGAGGTTATCTTCAGGATAGAGTCCAAGAAGTGGAGTTGCATAGTTGGAAGGGAAATATATATGTGGTTTTGTTAAGTGTTGTCAATTTTGTTTCCAGAAAACTTTGCCTTCAAGGGTTGGGAAACATTTGTTTCTTGTTGGAAATCAACAGTAAGCATAAGGACGGGGTGAGGGTATTGCTCCTCTTGTTATGGGATCTTCAGGGTGTTGCTTTTCTGGCCAAAAATCTCTGTGGCCAGTGGTGCCTTTGCCTGAGTTCTTGTCCGGCATCCAGGAAGAATGAGGTATGCAGAGAAGTGGAGGGTGAGCAAGATGAAGAGGTGCTTTACTGAGTGTTATAGCAGCTCAGAGGAGATCTGCAGTGGGTAGCTCCTCTCTGTAGGCAGGTCATCCCATTGAGTGTTCAGCTTCCAGCAGAGAAGAGGCCCTGGAGTGGGTGGGTCCTCTGCCAGCAGGTCATCCCACCATTTCTGCAGCTCTCAGCAGAGAGGAGACACTGGAGAGGGTGACTCCTCTTTGCAGCTGATAGTCCCGATGTTTCTGCAGATCTCTGAAGCTCTTGGCAGAGAGGATAGATCCTCTCTGCAGCTGGTCCTCCCATGGTCTCTCTGTCTTCTCCATTCTGTGCCCTGTTCTGGCTGAGCCTGGGGCTTTTATGGACCTCAGAGGAGAGAAAGTATGTGCTGATTGGTCCATTGACAGCCATGGGTGGGCCTGGAAAAGGCACCACAAGTCCCCAGTTAGATCTGTGGGACTGGCAGCCTGGTCCCCAGCCTTCAGACCCTCCCTGGCCTTAAGGTAGGGCCTACCAGGGACCCACCTCTTTCTGCTCAGGAAACTCTCTGCTTCCTGATGCTGTTCATAGCACCAAGGCTTGGTCCCAATTTTGCTCCAAGATTGGAGCAGATGCCAACAGCAGGGAAAAGCCAGACAGTGAGAGTAGGCACTTCCAAGGCTGTGAGAGCAGGGGTGGCTTCCTGGCTGAATCCCCAAGAGTGCAGGGAGGCCTGAGTCTGCAGCCGTGGTTTGGACAGCTGCAGCTGCACCCGGTGGGGTGGGGCTCCTGCCTTCTCAGCTGCTCCAGACGGCCTGCCGCTCCATCACTCTGATAGAGGCTCTTTCTCATCAGGCAACGATCTGTCAGGCAAAGTGTGTCCTCCCATCTGTCCTCTTAGAATCAAGGAAGAGCAGATGCTGGTTTCCCCCTGACAGCTTACTGAGGGCTCTCATATATGCTGCCTCGTTTTGTCCTCTAACAACCTCATGAAGAAGCTGGGGTTACTCTACTGCTGGCTCCATTTTAGAGGCAAGGAAACTGAGGCTCAGAGGAGTTAAGAGATTTGCCCTTGGTCACATAGTTGGGATCACAAGAGTCTCAAAGTCAGTTTTCTCAGATTATGGCCTTCTTCCCCTCTCCATGTACACTCTTGGAGCCATAAGAGGCCTTGGCTATCACCCAGTTTGAGCCCATCATGAGTCCATTACAGATGAGGACCAGAGAGGGAGGTTGATGTATTTTAGGTGACACAGCTCGTTGAGGGCCATACTTGGAACCCAAATCCCTGGGTCCTTCCCATATTCCTATTAGTCCTGGGAATTGGAATTAGAGTGTGCCTGGCAAGTGGGGTCCATGGCCCCGTGGAAGTGGCAGGCAGGCAGGGGGGCGACATTGCTGGGGTGAAGGTCTGCACCATAGGCCTGGGTCTCATCTCTGCTGTTGAAGCATCCTTGTCTCAGAGCTACCTCATGACTTGTGTTCCTCAGGGAAGTCTAGACTAACAGAATTAACTTTTCCCACAACTGACAAATGTGTTCTCAGTGAGCAAGGGAAATACTGATTAATTTACCCTTAAGTGTCAGTACAGGGAGCTGTTTTTTCTCTCTTTAGATCAGTGTTTAAACTTTTCTCACTCAACACATAGTACACTAATCCTCCTTTTCATCAGACTTCAAGTGGAGAAGGAAAATAAGCAAGGTTCTCCTTGCTGCCATCTATTTATAGGGAAGTCTAGCTAGGCGGGCTGGGCTAGGGTGTCCCCACCACCCATCTCAGCCGCCTCCCATGGCCAGTGCATGCACTCACTCTCAGTACTGAGCACCACAGCTACTCCAGGCCAGCTCAGGGTCCAGAGGACATGGAGGTGAATCAGACCCACCCAGGCCTGTCCCTCCTAAGGAGCTCAGTTTAGTGGGGAAGGACCCAAATAAAGAGATGGCCACAGAATAGGGCAGGAGTTGCCCTGACATCTAAAGACGGGGTCCTGGGGAAATGCTCCTGATGGAGTCAAGCCTCAAACGGCCAGCAGTAGTTATGCAAGCCAGGAAGAGCGTGTAAGCAAATGCACAGGGGTTGGAGCCCCAGCAGGCAGTGGTGGGAATGGAACGTGGTGGGCATTTGAGGACAGGCAGGAAATGGCAGATATCTGGGAGTCATGTCAGCTATGTGATTTAAATCACAACTCAGTTTATGATCATTTATTTCCTTTTTTCACTGCCATATCCCTAGTACCTGCAAACAGTTCCTGGAATGTTGCAGAGGTTCACTAATTATTTTAAGTCTCAGTTCCTTATCTCTAAAATGCAGATGACATTTATTTTTGTCTGTGCTGTCTCTGTGTCTCTAGAATAGGGTCTTGGCTAGGCATGGTGGCTCATGCCTGTAATCCCAACATTTGGCAGAGGTGGGCAGATCACTTGAGTCCAAGAGTTTGAGACCAGCCTAGGCAACAGAGTGAAACCCCATCTCTAAAAAACAAAATGGGGCCAGCATAGAGTAAATACTAAATAAATATTTGTTGAGTGGGCAGATGAATGGAGGGACTTTGTATTTACTAATTAGTAGCTATGACTTCTGTCATCATGTGTGGCTGGACAGTAGCTACTGGCCCCATCATGGCAGATATCAAGTACGAAGCTAGATCCAGCAACACCTTGGCAATTAGGGAGGGGCAGCACTGTAATTAATGCTAATCATCATGAACCTTCGTTGATCAGACTGAATGCTTTACAGATGTTTTGTCTCTTCACTGGCTCTTTGGAACTCCTGGGACTAATTCCTATCACCAGGGATGGCCTGGCTGCCATCTCCTTTGAGTGGCCATCTGATGACAGCCAGGCCATTCTGTGCTGGGCATGGATACATGCGGAGGAGCTTGTCCTTTGGAAAGCTCTTGCCCAGCTCCTGACAAAGACCTTGCCCAGGTGCAGGCTCTCTGCCACTCAGAGGCTCCCAGCTCATCGCCTGAAAGCCTGGAAGGCAGCTGCAGAATGTCACCAGAGCTGGTGGCCACCCTGTCCAGACACCTAGAGAGCTAGTTACCCATTTTACTTACTGTGGTTTGATTTTAAGAGCTAAGTGAGTTTCAAAAGTTTTTTATAAAGTATCTAATGCATTACAAGAGTATACATAGTATATATGTGTGATTGAGAAACAGGAATTGAACATCCATGTACCCATTGCATCTAGTGAATAAATTCCACAAGTACCTTGCATGGCTTACAAGGGCCTCTGTTCTGGTCCCTGCTTTCCCCTCCAGTCTCAGCTGTTATGACGACCCCCTCACCATGCTGCTGCACCATCTCCACTCGACCTCACATTCTGCACTTCCACATTTTCTTCGCATCTGCCAGTCCCCTGCCTCAGTGTCCTTCTCTTACCGTCAGCTGAGATGGTCCTACTGGCCTTTGACATCTCAGCTCAGACCTCGCATCTTCTGGGGACAGTTCTCTGCATGGCCTCTCTGCAGTGCTCTGGGCACTCGTCACCATAAGGATCAGTTTGTGTTTTCCCCTCACTGGGCCATGCGCTCCTTGAGGGCCAGAGGCCTTGTCTTCTGTTTGTATATGCCCGTGGCTGTGGGCAGCTGTGTTTGAGGTGACCACTGAGGTCTCTTCTTGGAGGGAGAAGTTGCTGCTTCCTCTGTGCTCTGGCCTCATCTGCTCGATTTGTCAAACAGCTATGCCAAATTTCCAGGCAGGAGCTTGCCCTTGTAGATAGGTTCAGCGTGAATCTTCCTTGCTCCAAAATATGAAAATGTTCTCAAGATGGAGAAACACTTGGAATTATAGTTGAGCCTGAGCCACTCCACTGAAAACAGGCAGCAAGTAATGGAAAGAATTTGGATAGAATAGTCCCCATCTTCCTTTTCCAGAAAGTCTGATACCTTTCAGCACATCGGGGAGCAAAGATTTAGTTCTGAGACTGGCGTTATTGTGACAGACAAGTTGGTACTAGAAGTAAATGACACCGAGTCATTTGACATCCTAGTCAGCCTGAACATCTCTGCTGTATTATAGAAAGGCTGCCAGAACCTCCCTCCTGTGTCATTTTTCACATACAGCAACGACCCCTTTTGGTTTTCAGATTCCAGCCTCTCAAGCAAAGAGGTACTGACACAAAGATTTCTCCTTGCATGCTGGTATTGTTCTTGTCACTTGGCTGGTGAGGTTCTTCCAGGATTGTTGGAAAACAGAAGCACTCTGAGAACATGTGGTGTTTAGTCTTTGTAGTTTTATTTATTTCTGTATTGATTGCTTGGAACGTGATGAGAGTAAATTAACATAATCAACTGTGTTACAGAACATTTCTGAATTTTTTCCCCCAGGCATGTTTTTCCTAGACAAGTGAGGTCTTTTGTTTGTTTGCTTGGTTGGTTGGTTTTTTTTTTCTTTCTTTTGAGACGGAGTCTCACTCTGCTGCCCAGGGTGGTGACACAATCTCAGCTCACTGCAACTTCTGCCTTCCTTGTTCAAGTGATTCTCCTGCCTCAGCCTCCTGAGTAGCTGGGATTACAGGTGGGTGCCACCATGCCCAGCTAATTTTTGCGTTTTTAGTAGGGATGAGGTTTCACCATGTTGGTCAGGCTGGTGTTGAACTCCTGACCTCGTGATCCGTCCACCTTGGCCTCCCAAAGTGCTGGGATTACAGGCATGAGCCACTGCGCCCAGCCGACAAGTGAGGTTTTAAAAATATTACTTGCAGTCATAAGGAGAACTGAATTTTAATATCCTTTGTTTTTCCCCTTATCACATCATAGGAATCTTCCTTTTTTACCGCATGGTCTTTGTTGCCATCTTTTTTTCTTTCTTTTTTTTTTTTTTCTTAATTTTACTTTAAGTTCTGGGATACATGTGCAGAACATGCAGGTTTGTTACATAGGTATACATGTGCCATGGTGGTTTGCTGAACCTATCAACCCATCATCGAGGTTTTAAGCCCCATATGTATTAGGTATTCGTCCTAATGCTTTCCCTCCCCTTTCCCTCCATCCCCTGACAGGCCCTGGTGTGTGATGTCCCCCTTCCTGTGTCCATGTGTTCTCCCATTTATGAGTGAGAACTTGTAATGTTTGCTTTTCTGTTTCTATGGTCACCATCATTTTCAACTGCCAGGTAATGCATCAGTGAGTCATAATCACACGGATTTTTCATTCCCCAATTTACTATTGATCATTGACTGGCATGGCAAGGGACAAGCTCCAATTCTTAGAATTGGCTCTGAGAAATCGGTCTAGAGAAGTAATAAAGAGGAAACCTCATCAGCAAATAGAGGCCGCAAAGAGTGCCAGGACCCAGCATCTTGCATATCGCTCAGCCATGGCCTGTCCAGTGGGGTTGTTAACCTACAGACCTCTAAGTCCTAGGTGGACTTCTTTTTTTTTTTTGAGATGGAGTCTCACTCTGTCACCCAGGCTGGAGTGCAGTAGTGCGATCTCGGCTCACTGAAACCTCTGTCTCCCAGGTTCAAGTGATTCTCCTGCCTCAGCCTCCCAAGAGCTGGGACTACAGGCACACATCCTCATGTCCAGCTAATTTTTGTATTTTTAGTAGAGATGGGGTTTCACCATGTTGGCCAGGATGGTCTCGATCATTTGACCTTGTGATCCACCTGCCTCACCTTCCCAAAGTGCTGGGATTGATTACAGGTGTGAGCCACCGTGCTCGGCCCCTAGGTGGACTTTATAGCAACTTTGAAGAAATGTGAGCCAAAGAAGAAGGCAAACAGTAACTGATGGACAGCCTTGGAAGACTGCTAATGAACTAGTTGGCCTTAAGCTGGAAACCTAGTCAAAAACTGGAAGGTGAGTCATTTAGACAACTGTATGGAGACTGCACATCCAGTGTGGATGATCGGAAGCTGGGAGGAGAGTGGCTATATAGGAAGACAGTCACCTAGGAGCCAAGGTGAACTCAACAGATTGGCACCGTGGACAGATTTCAGCCCCCTGGACTGTCATGTAAATACTAAGTCCGATTCTTGGCTTAAAAGTGCTCACCTTCCACAAGCAGGAGGAAGCAATGTGGCTTTGCAGCATTATGAGTCACGGCATGCTGTGGCGGCCTGAGTGAAGTGGGTCTGATTAGCATCCATGGGTGTGCCACATCCAGGAGGGAGAGGATAATCCTGCCCAGTTTGGGCTGAAAAAACTTTTTCTGGAGTAGTGTTTTCCATACGCGTGTGGTAAGTTTAGGGTGGGCCTTCCCAAGAGAAGGGATCATGCTTAGGAGGGGCCATGTGGACAAGTAAGGAACAGAAGGTGCTTAGCTGGACAAAAGGGCTTGAAGTCATGAGAATGAGCCTCTGTCATCATTGCCATCATCATCATCATCATCGCCACTTAATCTTAGTAGCCGCCATTCATCAAGCTAGGAGGCTTACAACCATTACCTTTAATCCTACAAGCTACTATTACCCCTACATTATTTATTAATGAGGAAACTGAAGCTCAGAGAGATGAAGCAGCTTGCCCCAGTCCCATAGCTGATAAACCACTGAGACAAGATTGGATCCCAGCTATATCTGAAGCCAGAGTTTTCATTTCTTCAGCTGCAATTTTTCAAAAACCGTGGTGCTACCTTGCAGAGGATAACAAGGACTTGCTTTTATTTAGTCCCTGGTTATAAAAGTAGTTCCAGTGGGTGCAAGCTAAGCAAGAATATTTTGTTTTAAAGCAAAGAACTGTCCTGACTGAGCTGTCGGCAGGTAGAATATACATCCTGAGAGGTGGTAATTTCCAGAATGATGGGAAGTCTTCAAGAGGAGGCTTGGTTAGCACTGACTGCTCTTCTAGGGGGAGTTCAAAGAAGCCAGCAAAGTAAACTTGAATACCTTTTCTGTACAAGTAAAATCTCTCTGGCTGTATGCAAGAGACATTGGTAAGAAATGGGTTCCTACTGCCTTAAGCAAAAACACTATTTTTTGCAGGGATATGGGGTAGTTCATGGGATAGATGGAAGTGGTGAACTGAGCTTTAAAAAGGGCAGAAGTCAGCCTGGCTCCAGGCATCCAGGCGGCCGCAGCTAATGGAATCTCATTTCAGCACCATGGCTAGGATGAGTCAGTATTTACAGCTGACCCATCTGCTATTACCCTACCTAAGACTAAGCTCCAGAGAGAGCGCATCTTATAGGCTTAGCCTGCATCCAGACCCATCCCCATGGCAGCCTGATTGACAGCCTCCGTTGGGAAGGGTAATTTTCCAGAGGAAAATCAAGACACTGTTACCAAAAGAAAGACAATGGATGCTGAGCGGATTCAGCGAGCTGCGACCTGGGTGCCTTCTAGCCCTGACTGGCTGGGATTCCACCTTGAACCCTGACTCCCACTTCAGGGCTCTCCCTAGCTGCCCTGCAGCCTGGAGGCCCAGGCCACACACTGCACTGTGTCACTGTATACTCATGTGGTTTATTTTCCAAGACACGCATCCTAATTAAGCAAATGATTAAAAATTCTCAAGTGTGCTCATCAGAAGCAGCCCAGCAGAGGACTGGCTTGCTGGGAACTATGTCTGAAAGCGAGTGGCCTGTTGCCTTGGCACAGTAGGTGTGCTGATGAGGAGCACTCTGTCTTTTCAGAAAAGTGGCTCCCTTCCTGGTTACCATGCAGGGCTTCTTTTGGCATTCAGCACAGTACTGAATATGCCCAGTCTTTAAAACCCTGTGTTTTTTAAAATAATGTTTTTTGCTAATTGGTTATTTGTTTTCATATCAGTATTGTTTTATTGTTAATTATGCAGTGAACTAATAAGTATTAAATCACTAATTGACTTATTATAGAATAGATATGAGAAGTGTATTTAGAATGTAAGTATAAAGAACAAGCACTCAAGTACCCACCACCAGCTTGAGAAATATTGCCAGTGGCTTAGAGAGTCCCTGAGCATCCTCTCCATCCTGTCCCCTTAGTGGGAACCACTATGCCGGCTTTAGGGTTTATTTTTCTCTTGCTTTTCTTTGTGTTTTTATCACACTTATATCTCCATAAAAAATATTGTTAGATTCGGCCAGGAGCAGTGGCTCATGCCTATAGTCCCAACACTTTGGGAGGCCAAGGCCAGCAGATAGCGAAGTCAGGAGTTTGAGACCAGCCTAACATTGTGAAACCCCGTCTCTACTAAAAATACAAAAATTAGCTAGGTGCAGTGGCGGGTGCCTGTAATCCCAGCTACTTGGGAGGCTGAGGCAGGAGACTTGCTTGAACCTGGAGGTGGAGGTTGCAGGGAGCCAGGATTGCACCACTGTACTCCAGCCTGGGTGGCAGAGCAAGACTTCATCTTGGGGGAAAAAAAATAATACATATATATATGTATAGTTAGATTCTCTCTGTATCTGAACTTCCTGCATAAGTGGAAGCATCCTTCCTGTGGTCTTTTGCAACATGCTTCCTCACTCGATATTGTATTTGCAATTCATCCATGTGATGGCATGTTCCAGCATTTCATTTTTTCTTCAGCTCTGTGTGTTATTCCAGTGTGAGAACATACGATGGTAGATCCAGGCTACAGCAGATGGCCATTGATGCTATGTCCAGCATTTCATTTCTGCTGACATTGCTGTCTATAAATGCTCTTATCCATGTACCCTGCTGCACATATGCAGCTGTACTCGGTGTGTATATCAAGGTGGCATGGCAGGGTCCCCATGTGTATATCAGGGTGGCATGGCAGGGGCCCCAAGCTGTGAGTATGCCTGGCTTTACAAGATAATGCCATCCTGTTTTCCAAAGTGACAGTATCCACTGATACTCCTGCAGTAGGTATTAGAGAGTCCCTGTTGCTCGACAGACTCTGTCAGTGTTCGGTGGTCTTCTTAGATGTTTTAGTTCTTGCCAGTCTGATGGCTGTTTGATGGTAGCGCACTGTATTTTAATTTGCATTTCTCCGATACTGAGGTTTAGCTTCTTCATAGCTGTTTACTCTTTTGAGAAATGCCTGGACATGGTTTTGCCCAGTTTTCTACTGGATATTTATCATTTTCATACTCATTTGAGACTAGAATGATGTATATTATATCTCCCAGCTTGAGGCTTAACTTTTCACTTTTGATGAATTTTTTTTTTTTATAAACAGGTATTGAATTTAAGGTCATTGAATTTCATAGTTTTCCTTATAGTTTGAGCTTTTATGTCTTGTTAAGATATCCTTCTCTACCCCAAGATCATACAGATATTCCTTTATATTGCCTTATAAAAGTTTTAAAGTGCTCTCTTTCTATTCTTATCTATAATCTTTCTGGAACTGATGAGCTGCTGGTTTGATTTCATTTATTTTTTCATATAGAGCCTCAGTTGTTCCAACATTGCTCATTAAAGACCCATTTTTGCCTGGATCAGCAGTGTCCATGTATATGTGACTCTGTTTTTGTTTCTTGGGCTTATTTGTCTAAGGCTTGTGTAAGCCTTAGACCTAAGACATATTGATGTCTTATGAGGCAGATCTTCCTACCTTATTCTTTAGTAAATATCTTGGGTGTTATTAACCCTTTGTACTTTGATATACATTTTAGAACCTGCTTGTCAGATATCACCAAAAACCCTGTAGAAATTTTGACTGGAACTGCAACAAACCTATATAGTACTTTAGGGAAAGGTTTTAGGATATTGAATT
Organism: Cacajao melanocephalus; assembly: GCA_963573385.1. Taxonomy (NCBI): domain Eukaryota; kingdom Metazoa; phylum Chordata; class Mammalia; order Primates; family Pitheciidae; genus Cacajao; species Cacajao melanocephalus. The sequence continues at coordinate 27,929 of CAUYLG010023998.1, forward strand.
GTACATATTGAGTCTAGCATTCCATGAAGATGGTATATCTTCCTTTTCATGTTGGTCTGCTTTTATGCCTTTCAGTCAAGTTTTACAATATTCTTTATAAAAAATTCACACATCTTTATTAGATTTATTTCTGGGCCCTTTGTACTTCAGATACTATTGTTAATACTGTCTTTTAAAAATTAACATCTTTATTGAGATATAATTCACAAACCACAAAATTCACCTATTTGAAGTGTACAGTTTCATGGCTTTAGTGTATTTAGAATTGTGCAACCATCACTAAAAATCTAAGTTTAGAATATTGTCACATTACTCCAAAAAGAACCACCTTTGCTGTTATCAGTCAATCCCAACTTCCCCCTCCACCCAGCCCCTAGATGAAATGAGTAAATGAGTGAGTGGATAGATGAATGTATACCCTTTAGCAAGCTTTATGTCAGAGATTGGCCCCAGCCTTTGCTTGTTGTTTTTAACTTTTTTAATTTTAATTTTTAATTTTTGTGGCTACATAATGGATGTACGTATGTATGGGATACTTTAGATGTTTTGATATAGGCACATGATATGAAATAACACATCATGAAGAAGGGGGTATCCATCCCCTCAAGCATCTACCCATTGAGTTCTAAACATTCCAATTACACTCTCTAACCCATTTTAAAACGTACAGTTATTATTGTACTTGTTGCTTATTGTTTCTGCTTTCCTCTCCCATCTCTGCCATTGCTCTGGTTTCTATGCTAATCTTCTGGGTTCTGAGTCTCCTCCATCCTTGTTCATCCTCCAGACTCTGTCCAGACAACTTTTTCCAAAGAAAACAATATTCTAACCACTCTGTTTAAGGAAGCCCTCAGTTACTCCCCTGGGAATCAAGCCACACTCCCATGGTGTCTATAGGGGAATTCAAGTTTCCAAGTTGATGACTTAGGTAACTTGGGAACAAACGCTTGCAATGCAGCTCTTCTGTGAGTCGGAGAAGGTCTCTTCTAGGTCTTTGTTTGCTTTAGAGTCCTCAGAAAGTAAACACAGCTGACCTGATTATTCCCCTCCACTTCCTCCTGAGTCAGAGTTATCTCGGGTTAACTCAGGGAAGAGGCTAAATTAAGCCTTGAAACCAAGCAGCCTCCATGACAGGCACTTTGTTTTGCTTGAGTGACTATGATGATGGGTCTTTGGTTATAAGGGCAGCACTAATTGCATCTTCTTAGACCAACTGTGGCCATCTATTCCCTGGCTTGCAGAGACTGGGAGATGCCAGGTTACCCCACAGCACCCATTCATTCATTCAGCACAATTTTCTTAAGTGCCCACTTCGTGCCTGGCACCAGGCTTGGAGGTGGGGATTCAAAAGCTCTGCCTCCAAGGGCTTGCAGTCTTTCTAAGAAGATAGATGTTAAATCAGAGACTCCATTAAAGAGATGACTAGTGTTTGGATAGACATCTGTCCAGGGCAGAAAAGGGAATGGATTTCTAAGGTTCTTACAACCAGCTTCTCATGACTTTGTGCAAAGTTTGAGCCATGGCATCACCAAAACAAAAAGGGGGTGTCCACTGACACCTGCAAACTAGCAAATAGACACAACCACTTTGAAAAACTGTTGGCCTGGTGCGTTGGCTCATGCCTATAATCCCAGCACTTTGGGAAGCCAGGGAGGGCAGATCATGAGGTCAGGAGTTCAGGACCAGCCTGGCCAACATAGTGAAACCCTGTCTCTACTAAAAGTACAAAAATTAGCTGGGCATGGTGATGCACACCTGTAATCCCAGCTACTTGGGAGGCTGAGGCAGGAGAATTGCTTGAAACAAGACCCGGGAGGTGGAGGTTGCAGTGAGTCAAGATTGCATTACTGTATTCCAGCTTGGGCTGCAGAGCAAGACTTCACCTCAAAAAAGAAAAACTGTTGAGCAGTATCCACTAACGTCAAACATATACATATCCTGTGCCCGGCAGCTCCTTTTCTAGGCATGTATGTAGTCAATAGGAAATGCACATGTGAATTTTACATTAAAAGAGAAAACTGTAAATAAATACTGAACTGTAATTAAAACGTGCAGCAAGCTCCAGTGTTTAAGGGGAAGTGAAATAATATCTGCAGTTTAGGCCGAGTATGGTGGCTCATGCTTGTAATCCCAGCACTTAGGAAAGCTGAGGCAGGAGAATTACTTGAACCCAAGAGTTTGAGACCAGCCTAGCAACATAGTTGGACCCAGTCTCTACACATAAAATTTAAAAAATTTAGCCGGGCATGGTGGTGCATGCCTGTGGTCCCAGCTGCTTGGGAGGCTGAGGCAGGAGGATCGCTTGAGCCCAGGAGATCAAGGCTGTGGTGAGCTGTGATCATACCACTACACTCCTGGACAAAAGAACAAGAGCCTGTGTCAAAATAATAATTAATAGTAGTGATGATAACATACGTAGTTTAAAATACACTCATAAAAGAAGATAGATGAATAAGAAATGGGCAGATATGTGATAAAGCAACTATGGAAACGTTAGTCATGGAGTTGAGATGGTGAGTTTATGGGTGCTCACTGTAAAACTTTTCAACTTTGCTATATGTTAATAAACTTCATATGAAATATTGGGAAAGATGTATACACATGCTTGCCCGAAGATATGTACAAGAATATTCATAGCACCATTATTCCTAATAGCTCCAAACTTGAAGCAGTGAAAATGCCCATCAACCATAGAATAGAGACATACGCTGTGGGTGTCGTGATCCAGTGGAATACTGTTCACTTATGAGCCACAGCTATACACAACGATGTGAGCAGATCTCACAAACACAGGGTTGAGAGTAAGAAATCCGACTCAAAAGAGGATGCACTGTATGATTCCATTTACATAGAATTCAAAACCAGGCAAAACTCGTCGATGGTGTTAGAAGCCATGACACTGGTTTTCAGGAGGTAGGGATAGTGACTGGACAGGGCCCTGTGGGGGGCTCCTGGGTGCTGGAAGGCTCTGTTTCTTGATCTCAGTGCTAAACAGATATGAAAATGCATCAAGCTGTACATTTAGACTTTGTACGGTTTCCTGTATGTCTACTACACATCAGTAAAAGCATACAAGGGGAGAAAAAGCAGGAAGATCAAATGAACCCAACTAGAAGCTTTCCATAGCCGAGCTATTGGAGTAGGAACCTACTGTAGGGCTCTCTAGTAAACCAGAGTTGTGAAGATATGAAACTTGCCTTTAGGGCGTTCATTTGTTCACTTAGGCATACATTCATGTTGCATCAGTCCCTCCATTCTTCACTGACGTGCTTGCCTCTCCTTCATACAGATGTTCGTTCACATGCACTGTGCTCCAGATCCAGAGCTGCTCTGTAAGGAGCGACCCAGCCCTTTCAGGAGCTCACATGCACAGAGAGAGAGGCATGCCGGCATTTCGTTTCCCAGCCACGTTTCCACATTCCTGGATTCCCATTTGTGATCCTTCCTGGGTATGTGCCCTCAGTTAGCATTTGAATGAGAGAAACAGAACCAGTAAGATAGATATAGGTGCATATAAAGAGATGTCTTATACAGAATTGACTCATGATTTTGGAGACCAGCAAGCTCTGAGATCTGTCGGGTGAGTCAGCAAGCAGGAGACCCAGGATGGCCAGTGGTGTGGTTCCATCCGAAGGTCTGGAGGCTCAAGGCCCAGGAAGAGCTGCCTGAAAATTGACAGTTCGAGTTCAAAGGCAGGAAAAAGCCAGTGTCCCAGCTTGAAGGCAGGCAGGCAGGAGGAATTTTGGGGGATGTCAGCCTTTTTGTTTCATTCGGGCCTTCAGTTGATTGGTCAATGACCACCCACATTTAGGAGGGCAGTCTGCTTTCTTCAGTCTCCTAATTCAAATGTTAATCTCATCCTGACACACACACTCAGAATATCACATGACCAACTATTTGGGCATGCATGACCCAGTCAAGCTAACACGTAAACTTAACCATCATCAAACCCTGAAGCATGAAAAGCCTTCTGGCTCTGAAGGCGCAGCCCTGTAATGGAGGAGGTATAGCCGGGGGCCTGGCCTGGTGCACATCACATCACAAGTGGACAGGCTGTCACTACCACGCACTTTGGTCCTATTTTACATATGGTTTGGATCCGTCATTGGTGGAAAAGAAGGTTTTGGCCGCCCAGTCTGCCTCCTGGATGGCCATGTTTTCTGTCTTAGAAAATAAAAAGTCATTTTGATTATTGCAAAATATATCATGCATACAAAAAGAGTAGCTGGAAGATATGCCTGCAGTTTAAAGGAACAGTTTAAAGCTTAGCAGATGGCAGATGACTAGTATCTGAAGGCCACTGGTTCCCCTCCCTAAAGGCAGCCTCTCCACTCTTGCCTGGAGAAAGCCACTCTCCTGAGTTTTGTGCTAGCCATTTTTGTGCTAATCATTCTGTTACTTTTTATGAAAATCAAAGAGCACATCTCTAAAACAGTAGATGACTTGGTTTTGCCTGTTTTGAGCCTTTTAGAATCAAACTGCTGCACAAATTTGTCTGCCATATGCTCTTTCCCTCTGCTGAGTATCTGGCCTTTGTTCATATTGTTGCATGGAGCTGTCATTGATTCATTTCACTGGCATATAATATTCCACTGTAGAGACTGACCACCACATCCTCATCTGCTCCCCTTTCCTGCATATCTGGGTAACTTCCAGTTCTTTGCTATGGCAGTTGAAGCCCATGGGAGCAGTCCTGCTCGCGTCTCCAGGTGCACAGAAGTGAGGCTTTCTCTAGGGTATACACCCGGCAGAGCAGGTGCCCAGTGGTAGACTATGTCTCTTCACTTTTCTAGCTAATTCCAGGAAATTTTCTGGAATGACTGTAGCAATATCTATTTCTACTAGGGATTATGAGAATTTCTCATGGTACTATTCATCCACACCGTGCATAGACCCCTTACCATCCTGCCTGATCTCAATGAATCACCTTCCCTGGCTTCCAGCCACCCCTACCCATACTGCAGTCAGAACTTTAGTATGGTAGGACTGTGATGCCCCCTACGTACTTCGTGGATACTCAGGACAGCACGTTTCTTGGGTGTAACACAATATGTGAGAGTGTGTGAAATTCCCACCACAGGGTGGAGGGCACAGACTTTAGTTTGACTGCAGTGCAGCTGTCCCGGTTTCTCCTTCAAGGGAAAGGAAGAAAACAAGCTCATCCAAGTAGGTAGTGCCCGGGTGGACTTCTAGGCTCCTCTCTCAGTACCAGTGTCAGGACGCTCATCTTCTAAACTGATGAGCCGTGTTCTGCCATTTTCCCATGGCCAAGAGCAAGGTGTCCCAAGGTGGGATCCGTGTGTGCGATTTGTCATTCCCCCGCCATGGTCTCGCCTGCAAGCATGAGATCACCGCCCCCTGCAGCTCTGCCTGGCTATGGAGGGGATGCTTACAAACGATCATCTTTTGTGCTGTCTCTTTCCAATTACAGGTTAGCCTGGCGAGGAAGATAAAGACATTTACAACCAAGATGGTAATCACGAGTGGAAATGATGAAGACAGAGGAGGTCAAGAAAAAGAAAGCAAAGAGGAGAGTGTCTTGGCAATGCTGGGGATTATCGGGACCATTCTGAACCTGATTGTGATCATATTTGTCTACATATACACCACCCTGTGAATGGCCCAGAGCATCCTCAGCGCCCTCAGGATGGCCAAAGACAGGAGTCCTGCGTGTCGGCGGATCACTGGCCAGACCCTGCAAGAACAAGCAGGCTTGACCCACACACACCACCCAATCAAATGCACCTTCAAACTTTATAAAAGGTCATACAAATAGACCAATCCTGCTGCAGGGAGCAGAAGACATTAAAGCACAATGATTCCAACACAACTCATTCGCAGCACTAGGAACTCAGTGTCTTTGCTAGGGGGCCCAGAAGAATGCTTGGAAGACCAGCCTCTGACACCATCGGTGAGCGGATGGGTGCAGACATTCATTATTGCAGATCGCTGACGGATATCACGTATTTGAAAAGATGAATAGGGCGGACATGGCTCAGATATGTGTCTCCCAGGACAAGTTTTTCATCTTCACTTGATGAGCTATTTAGTGGAAAAACCACAGGGGCAACCCTTTGACAGGCATCCCATTCATCAAAAGTGTCTAACTATTTGATATTGGGGAGATAACTTATTTTTCTTTTTCCATTGGCTTGATGTGTGTATCTGTTCATATCAAGGTTTATAAATATATATTTTTAATAAATGTGCTCTATTTTTTAGCATGAACCAAATATTTGGAGAGGCACTCCTAGATCCACAGAGCTTTCCTTGGTTTCTTCCCCCAACTGCAGATGTTCTGTCTCATCTTGAGTCTTTTACTTTTGCACTCTTGTTCTCTCTCTCTCTCTCTCTCTCTCTCTCTCTCTCTCTCCCTCTCTCTCCCTCTCTCCTTCTCTGCCTCTCTGCCTCTTTGGTCTGAAGGACATTTTCCCATACTACCAGCCGTGGTTTTGGTTGGCGCATGTTTTAAGATTGTCCATTGAGTAGCTTTTTGTTGTTATATCGGAGATATAAAACGATTGTGGGCATGCTGACCTAGATGCACCATCTCTTTACTGAGAATTATGCATGAATAAGGGCTGAGTGATAGATCAGCTTAAAATTAAAAGGACTACCATTGAGAAAGAAGAGCGTGGCTATGTTTGCAGATGAACATAAGGAATATTCACCTTCTTACTGGCAGCATTATTATTTCATTCTTGTGACCATTTGTTTATCAGATTTTGATTTTACTGGTCATGTACCGTGAGAGTTGGGAAGAACAAGGCGGAAAGCTCAGTACTAGGTGCATTACTACTTCCTTTACAAGATACCCAGGATCCTCTTCAAAAGTGGGTGGGGTGTAAATGACATGTGAACTCCCCCCTGAGAGCTTATGGTGGTTCAGGCTGTGAGGATAGCCCTGTGACAAGTGACTTTTAATGGGCATGAGGAGGGGATTTAATGATTGCCCTAAAGGACTGCTGCATTTTTAAAACCACTGTTTTACACCCACATGAAGCTACTTCCTCTCTGGCAGGGATGGTTGAATAAAAACAAATTAGCTCCCTTCTCCTGGCTCCCTGAAATAGGCCCTTGCCTGGCTACAGTGGCATGGTCTTAATGAGAGAGTTAGTATTCCTTCTGCCATTGCCAGCTGAATTAGTCCATCTTCACCCTGCTGATAAAGACATCCCCAAGACTCGGCAATTTCCAGAGAAAGAGGTTTATTGGACTTAGAGTTCCACGTGGCTGAGGCCTCACAATCACGGTGGAAGGTGAAAGGCAAGTCTCACATGGTGGCAGATGAGGAGTGAACACGTGCAGGGAGACTGAAAACAAACGGATCTCGTGAGACTTATTCACTGTCACGCGAATAGCATGGGAAACCTGTCCCCGTGATTCAGTTACCTCCCACTGGGTCCCTCCCACAATGTGGGAATTTAAGATGAGATTTAGGTGGGGGCACAGCCAAACTGTATCACCAGCCTTGACCCTGGGTAGAAGCAGCAGCAGTCTGCCTGGCTGGATTAAATGATTCTGAGGCTTCTATAGTCTATGCCTCCAGATCTCTCCCTCACCCATGCTATGGTGTCTGAAATTCCACCATTAGAGAGTCCTTTCTTGGGCTCTGTTAAAGGAAACATGCTCTTTTATAAAGCAAATGCCCCTGAGCAGCTGGCCCTGGCACTGATTTATCAGATATCTTCTCTTCCCTGCCAGAAGGAAGGAAGCTAAGGCGCATATAGGGCATACTGTGTGCCCAGGCACTGTGCCGGATGCTTTAGATACCTAGAGTCATTGAATTCTCATAGTAATGCTGTGAGAGAGGGAGTCTTTCCCACACGTTGTAGAGAAGAATAAAAGGCTCAGAGAGATCAAGAAATGTCCCTGAGATCAGATGGCTACGAGGGGAGTCAGGATCCAAACCCGATATATCTGATTCCTTAGCCCTTGGGGCTCCAGAGGCTGCCAAGCAAGAGAGGAGGTGGAGAAGTGAAAACGCTGCAGGAAGACCACCGCACACCCTTCTCCCTCCCCCGTAACAACACTGGGAACTTTCCGGACACTGGCAGAGTATCATACACTAAGGACAAGAGACGAGAGGAGGCTGGTTAGAAATTAACGTCAGGGGGAAGGAGCTACTCAGTACGCTCTGTGTGATTCTAGAAAGACTGTATGAAAATCCTGAACAGTTAACAGAATAAACAATAAAGGTGCAATGGAAAAAAATACTTGATGTCTCTTCTTTCAGCATCCTGGGATATGAAAAAATGCAATGTCATTCCTTTGCCTATACATAGTGTTATTTTTAAAAAAAACTGAGTGTGATGCTGTTAAATGGAGACTGTTTTGTTCGGACTATGGAGGCCTCAGTGATTTTTCAAGTATACTAATTTGAAATGTATTGAGGGGGAAAAGTGCCTTTCCACTCCTCTGCTCCCTGGATGGTTCTTCTAGGTTGTCCTAATCCACAGCCTGGAAATAAAGCTGCCTGTTCAGTGTTGGACAGAGCAGTGTCACTCTCCCACAGCTCCAGCGTGCCCTGCCTTATTTCCTTTCTAATTTAGTAGAGACCACGAACACGCATTGGGCAAACTCATAGCTTCCCCCAGATCTGAAGCCATCGCGAAGGGACATGGAAGGGAGAGGCAGGCAGTGCCCCTCCATCCTCAACATCTGAGTGAGCCCCGAGCGCAGCCTTGGCCGGCAGTAGTGATACCCAAAACAACGCCAAGGCCATATACTCTACCAAGCACTTTCCACTCATCCCGTGGGGCACAGAATAATCGCATGAGATGTGTGTGTTTATCCCCCCTTTACAAGATGAGGAAAAGAAGCAAATGGACTTTTCCAGAATTGCAGCCAGAACCCAGCAGAAGTAGGTCTTTGCCCCACGTCCACCAGCTGTCAGCACCTTGCCTGCCCCAGGTAGTGTGTGTGATGAACCATCTGGCTAGCTCAGTCTCACAAGATGCAGATTCCCATCACCCTGGCACTTCCCGATCACAATACAACTGGCCCTGTATCGATTATAATCCAACTGGCCTTTCATCTCTGCCCTGGGAAAGCAACTTTGAAAGCTCAGGTCCCAGCAGCATAGGGCCAGCGTGCTGCTGGTAGGGTAGCCTGGTGGTTTGGAGCTGCAGGCACTTGCCCTATGGCCAGAAACCTGGTCCTGAGTCCCATCTCTGCCTCTTTCAATCTAAGCGACCTCGCAGGCAGCTCACAGGAACTCTGAGCTTCGGTTTTCCTCATCTGTAGGAGGGGATAACAACAGCTCCACCTGGAGGAGCTTTGTAAGAACTAAAGGAACCTGATCAGCTGAAGCTGCCGGCACCAGGCCTGGCCCACAGTTCATGTCAGGTCATGTAAGCTCCTGCTGCTTCATGGAGGCAGTCAGGGAGCCACTGGGCAAATATTTTGGGGGGCCCCTCCTGGCCTCGCTCCTTCCAGTCTGCATGGTGCCCTTGCCTGCAGGGAGGCCCAGAGGGGCCTCATGCCAGCCACAGAAATAGAAGTCCACATGGCAGCTCGGTCCTCCTCTTGTCTTTTCATAAATCACACACGGATAGTCACAGTCAAAAAAGAATTACAATTCTAAAAATTCTATACAAGCACTTTTTAAAATTCAGGTAATTCCCAAATCTCACTACCCAGAAGCAACCACAATTAATAGTTAGTGTGTAATTTAGTGCGTAGCTGTTTGATGAGTCCACTTTCCTTGAATTTTGAAATCTCCTTACCTTCAGGCAGGGCACATTCTTCTCCATCCCTCTCTGCCTAGTCCTCTCCCTCCCTCTCTGCCTCTCCTTCTCCTTCTGTCCATCTCTCCCTGTCCCTCTCTGCCTTTCTCTTCTTCTCTCCCTCTCCCTCACTCCCTCTCCTTCTCCCTCTGTCCCTCTCTCCCTCCCTCCTTCTCTGCCTCTCCCTCCCTCTCTGTTTGCCTCTCCCTCTCCTTCCATCCTTCTCTGCCTCTCTTCCTCCCTCCCTGCCTCTCCTCCCTCCTCCTTCCCTCTCTCTCTGCCTCTCCCTCTGTCCCTCCCTCCCTCCCTCCTTCTCTGCCTCTCCCTCTATCTCTCTCTGCCCCTCCCTCTCCTCCCTCCCTTCCTCTCTCCCTCTCCCTCTTTCCCGGTCCCTCTCTGCCTCTCCCTCTTCCTCTTTCCCTTTCTGCCTCTCCCTCTCCCTCCCTCTCTACCTCCCCTTCTCCCTCTGTCCCTCTCTTTATTCTTCCCTCTTTCTCTCTCCCCTTCCTCCTCCTCTAAGCACCAGGGCGTCAGCTCACTTTGCTCTCCTTTACATGTGTCTACCCCCATACTTGGCTCAGGGGGCTCCCTTCCCACCAGCTGCCTGCAGAGCATGAGAAAGCCCACCCCCTTCCCTATCTCGCTGTTCTCTGCACCAACAATCCCATTGGCCCTTTAGGCACTTCCCTAACAGCGACTTCATGAGCCCAGACTGGCTAGGAGCATGCCACGCATTAGGAAGAGAAAGTTCCAGAGGCCAAATTAAATTCCTGATTCCTCTTCTAAAAGAGCTCACTTAGGAGACTTGTGGCCTCCACCTCTCTAAAGGCAGGACCCCTATAACAGGACACATCCAGAAAGATACCCGTATGGAGCAGGAGACCCTCTGGCACCGCTCTGTAATGATTCCTCCCTGTCATGGGAAGCAGATGGGATGAACAGACTGTCAATATTTTCTGTTGTTCATAAACATGTTACATAAAACTGTGGATACTTTTCCCAGAAGATGGGCTACATGCTGCCACAAGAAACAAGATTCTGCAACTGTCAATTTTCTCTTAAAAGACTCTTTGTTAAGAGGTGTGCTTGTTTACTTTCTCCATTTCCTTAGGGAGTCATGGGGAAACTTTTCCAGAATGAGATAAGGGTCACATTGCATGTCTCCGTGGGAAAGTAATAAAAGGTCATCGCCGCTCCCTCCCTGACACAGCAGCCCACCAGGTACATAGCTCAGCTTCAAAGCCCGGGCATCCAACTCTGTCATCCACCTCTAACTACCAAGAAGACAGCACATCTCAACATCCTGTCGGGATACTGGCAACATCCCACCTCCTGGCCAAGAGCAGGAAGCAGGGGGGTCATAGCTGAATAGCCCTAAGCGTTGCAGTTAATCAAAAATAAGGGGACAGTGCTTTTAACTAGGATCTGTCTCACTGGGACTAAAGGAATCAAAGTTAGAACAAACACAGAGAGGTGAGTCAGCCTTAATTCTGGCAAGATTTAAAGCCTGCACTTTATGTCTCCCTTATCTCATCTTTCTTTTAACCGGGAAGGGGTTGTTTCTAGCACGAAAGGCCAAAGGCACAGATTGACTGACCCATCCGTGTGGGCCAGCCACAAATCAAAGCGACAGGACATTTCATTGCCGAGACCTCGAGCCAGGGAAGGTTGACTTCAGGCACTTCCTCACAAGCCTGCGCGTGCCAGATTGACCAGTGGTAGCTTCTATTGGAGTGGATACATGGTTAGCTTGCTTAGCCTCTCGGTCAGTTTCCGAAGAGATTCATAATTCTCGCAACAGAAACCAGACAGCTGCCACAGTGCGGCATCCTGCCCATAACTCTCTCCCCTTCTCACCATCCAAGAGTCTGCTGTCGCAGCCTCTGGAGTCACTGCCTGACTGAGGTTGGCCATATTCTTTTTCTTTTCTTTTCTTTTCTCTTTTCTTTTCTTTTCAGATGGAGTCTCTCACTGTCTCCTGGGCTGGAGTGCAATGGTGTGATCTCGGTTCACTGCAACCTCCACCTCCTGAGTATAAGTGATTCTCCTACCTCAGTCTCCTGAGTAGATGGGATTGCAGGTGCCCGCCACCATGCCTGGCTAATTTTTTTGTATTTTTAGTAGAGACGGGGTTTCACTATGTTGGCCAGGCTGGTTTCGAACTCCTGACCTCGTGATCCACCTGCCTTGGCCTCCCAAAGTGTTAGGATTACAGGCGTGAGCCACTACGCCCGGCTGTGGCCATGTTCTTTCTTTGGTAACTTTGTTTTCATTTCTAAAGAGCCCACTTTGGTGTTTTTAGTTCTAAAAACTGTACTGTGGAACTTTGGGTTCTGAAGTTCTGAGACTGCCTCAGTGTTGAAGAGGCATGTGAACTCAGCTTCAAGGGGCTGTTCTGGCTTCATGTTGGCTTGGCCACCAAGCTGCCAATAGTTCTCACCTATCACGTCTTCCACCAGAAAAGTTGATGGATCATTCCATTGCCTGTGACTGCTGAAGCAATAAGTGTGTGCAGAAAGCCAATCCTCACTCCTCAAGGACCATCCCCTTTTTTTTCTGAGAGCCAGGAAGTTATCCAGAAATGGAACTAGAATTCAGAAATAGAAAACCTGTGTTCAAGTCCCAACACTGCCACGTATTGACTATTGATCTTGGATCACACCTTCAATGTTGCTGAGCCTTCATTTTCTTGTTTTGAGTTTAATCTGGTCTCTCAGTGTTGTGGATTACATCTTTATATAATATCATTTGGAGAACTGAGAAATGTGTGCCTCTGCTAGCAGTTAATCACAGAAATGACAAATTATATAGAGATGATAGATAGATAGATAAAAAGTAAATACAAAGCAGAAAGAATTTATAGAGATACATATATTTAGATAGATAATGTGTATTTAAACTTTTTCACTAAACAATAATAAAGATACAGGATTCAGATGCAACGATGTTTCAAAATCCTTTCTATTGTCAAAATTAAGTGCAGTTTCACCTGGGGTGGTGGCGAAGGTCTATGTGATTGGAAAACTAAATATAGGAACTTGGAAGTAGCTACATATCCAAATGTGAGCCCAGTGGTCTCTTCCTCAGTGATTTGAGATTTGAACTCTGTCTTCTATCCATAAAGAAAACAAACAGAAATATTTATCGATAAGGCAAAGGTGTGTGTGTTGCAATTTCAGAGCCCTCTGTGTAGACAGATAGCTTAACCCCTTTGTTCCAGGTGGTCCTCAGAAGAATTTTTGTGGAGTGGATGAGACAGGACACCTCGCATCAGTCACAGTCAGGAGTTAGCCACATCCTTGTGCTCCTGGGCCAGTGCTCACGTCTCCTCCTCTGCTTCTTGACTTTTGCAGAGATATAACCAATCACGGCTGCTGAAAGAAGTCACCATAGTGTCCTGGGTCTCTGTGCCAGTAGATGACGTTTATATTTCTGAGGTTTATCATTTCTCTGGGCCTCAGCTTCATTATCTACAAAATGGGATGCCCCCTGGCAAGGGCTTTGTAAGGATTTGTAGATCATTCATGCCCAGCGTGTAGCATGGTCCTTGACACATGCAAGGTGCTTGCTGAATGAAAGTTATTAACATTATTTTCTAAAGACATGGGAGTAACAGGCTCCATTCAGTTCCTTCAAGATTGACCTTAGTAACCACCTCTAACCACCAACATGTCACTCTAGACCCCTCTTGCTAAGTGAGCTCTCACTGAAAAGTGTATGGAGCTTAATGGTTCCACTACTTACTAGCTGTGTGGACTTAAGAAAAATGAATTGTCAGAGCATTTTTTGCTTAGAGGATGCAATGATATCTAAATAGAATCTCCAGAGATGGATAAAAACACACTAGACTAATTGTTGCTCCTTGCAGTAAAAATACTTCATATTATTCAACTATGCCTCCAAAAATTTAGGTACAACAAGGTTTGGGAGTCTTATCCTAGATCCTCCCTTCTGTTTCCTTTCCTTCTTCCAGAGCTGGTCTTCAGCTGGTAGGAGCCAGTACAGATGTACTGGGTGTCATGGCCGACACCTGTTTTGATTGGTTGGAAGCTTGTTCTTACTAGCTGGTGCCCATGCCATACAGGTGAGTAGATATTGTAAATATCACTTAGTTCCTGTCTATTATCTTATCCCCAGGCTTCCCAGAAGAGACCAGTACACTCCTTCTTTTGCAATATCCTCCATTACTACTTTCCCAACCTCTGCCAGCCCCAGCCACCTCTCATGCCTCCTGCCAGGTACAAGACTCTTTGAGGCAAATACTGCTGCAGGCATTCTTATGATTCACTCAATAGTGCCAGTCATGATGCCATCCACGCCCAGCTTCCTCTCTAGTGGTGGCTGTCTTGCCATTGGGAAGTACTCTGCAGGAAAACAGTAGCAGACTCTTGTTTGCTCAAGGACAGCCCCTGTTTTGGTCCAAGGATGGATGCCTGACCCAAGCATTGACCTTTCCATGGACAGTCTAAGGACCCTTGATGTATATATATATAGCTTGGCTTAAAAAGATGGGCTGAGCCAATCCAGTTTCCAAGAGATAGAAATAGGAGATCCTAGTAAAAATGTAGGTCAGAAGAATGGATATATTGAGAGCTTCCACGACATACAGAGGGATGGGAAACTCTAAGGGACTCTGCATGCCTAAAGGCTTGAGTAAGGTGACCAGAAGAGGAGCGGAAAACATGGACAGTGTGGTAGATCGAATGATTTCTTCTAATTGATCTAATTATAACTCTAAGAGTTATATGTTATATATGGATGATATAATAGAAAAGAGTTATATATAGATGATATAAGAGTTAGATATAGATGAAGAAAGTGTCATGTGTTCTCCCTCTCCTCATCTCCCATGGCTTAAGAATGGCAAAGCTTAATTTCCCAGCTGTGTGCTTTGAGTTTTGCTATATAGCTTGCTTTGGCTAAAGTAATGTTAGTGGATGGGTTGCAAGTGGGGCTTGGCATGTGCTTTTACATTTGGATTTTTCCCTCTTCAGCTTCTGACATCATCGTGAGAGAATGTATTCTGGGTGTCTGCTGCCACCACAACCTGAATCTGGAAATGACACACCAGTGTGATGGTTAATACTGAGTGTCAACTTGATTGGGTTGAAAGATGCAAAGTATTGTTCCTGGGTGTGTCTGTGAGGGTGTTGCCAAAAAAAATTAACATTTGAGTCAGTGGACTAGGAAAGGCAAACCCACCCTCAGTCTGGGTGGGCGTCATCTATACCAGCTGCCAGAGCAGCCAGAATGAAAACAGGCAGAAGAACAAGGAAAGACTAGACTGGGTTAGCCTTCTGGCCTACATCTTTCTCCTGTGCTGGACTCCAAGTTCTTCAGCTTTGGGACTCGGACTGGCTTCCTTGCTCCTCAGCTTGCAGACGGCCTATTGCGGGACCTCATCTTGTGATTGCATGAGTCAATACTCCTTAATAAACTCCCCTACTTTAGTTCTGTTCCTCTAGAGAACCCTGACTAATACAACAAGGATCCTAGTTTTTCCAGGAAGCCCATACACCTGCAGCCTGCATACAGCCACCCTTGTCAACCCAAAGACATGTGAATGCGACATGTTGTATACCACTGGAATTCTCTGGTCGTTTTCAGAACTAGCTGACACAAGCAGAGAGAGGTGGATACACCATGACACGGAGCAGCTTCCGTTTCAGACACTCTCCAGTTGAATTGTCCTGAACCCAGCAGCACCCCATTCCTCCTCACTGATTTTTGTGGAAGTTTTTGTTATGTTTGTACAATGAACATTCATTTTCATTCCAGAACATAATCTTAGAAGAGGCTTATCCAGTTTTGTGGGTTCTACTATTTGGGTTTCCTCCTTAAGAAAAAGAATGCAAAATTACAAACGAAAAATTAGATGCTAAAGGGAACTTTTTTAATAATTAAAAAAAAAAACACAACAAATTACCTATTTTAAAACTCTGAAGGGACTTCTTTGGACCATGATGGAGTAACTGATACCAGATTAGCCATCTTGCTATAAACAACTAAAAACTAAACAAAATATATAAAGCAACTGTTTTCAGCATCATTAGGCAACAGGAAGCACAGGATTTTGATCTCTGACAGAGGGGAATGAGATGGGCCCTAAGATGACCCTGGCATTCTACCTGGAGGCATGATCTGGATCACAGTATGGGAAGGAAGAGCCCAGGCAGAGTACAGCAGTTTCACTGAGCTGATGAGACAGAAACCAGAGTTTGGGGCTGTTGAAGTGCCTGGGATCTGCGGTGTAGAGTTTGGAGAAAGACAAACTTCCCAGGGAAAGATCTCCAGGAACCTGCATAGAAGTTCTCTTAAGTTTGTTGCAATATAATATGTTGTACATTAGAAGGCTGATCGAGACTCCCTGAGACCTGGCAGAGAATAGCTGCTGGGAGAGTCTGTGAGCTAAACAGAGATTCTGGATATCAAACAGTGCCAGGACATATAGGAGTTCTAATTATCCAGAGTCCATGCATTTGAGGCCCTCTGAAAGTCATGCCATAGAATCAAGACTACTCTAACTCCCAAACAAAGGTTAAAACAGCCTATAAAAACGAATCATGCTAGTCTGCAAGTAAATTAACTGCCAAATAAAACAAAATACAATATTCTATAAAGAAAGACAATAAAATCCAGACTCTCAATAACATGGCATCCACAATTTCAAATATGCAATAAAAGAAGTATGACACAAACAAAAAAGAAAACAGACCCAGAGATAACAAGGACTTTGTAATTAGCAGGAAAAGACTTCAAAGCAGTTGTTAAAATGTATTTTAGGAATAAAGGAAAAGATGGACATAAGGAATAAATAGATGAGGACATTCTCATAGAGAAGTGAAAGTTATATAAAAAGACGAAGTAGACATTTTAAAACCAAAAAAGACAATATCTAAACTAAAAATTCACTGGCTGTAATTAATGGCAATTTGGATACTACATAAGAAAATGCCACTAGACTTGAAAACAGGGCAATAGAAACTGTGCAAACCGAAGTTTAAAGAGAAAAATGGCTTAGAAATAATGAACAGAGTCTTGCTGACCCATGAGACACATCAGGCAGTCTAATGTATTGGAGCCATAGGCGAGGAAAGAAGAATTGCCACAGAAATGTTCTTTTAGAATAACAGCAAAAAGTATTTCACATTTTATAAAAAATGTTCGACTCAGAGAGCCAAGAAACTTAACAAATCCCAAGAAAACCACAGCAAGATTCATCATAATCAAATTGCTGAAAACCAGTTATTAAAAAGAAAATCTTAAAAGCAGCTAGGGGCTGGGCATGGTGGCTCACACGTGTAATCCCAGCACTTGGGAAGGCCAAGGTGGGTGGATCACAAGGTCAGGAGATTGAGACCATCCTGGCCATCATGGTGAAACCCTATCACTACCAAAAAATAAAAAAATTAGCCGGGCGTGGTGGCATGTGCCTGTAGTCCCAGCTACTTGGGAAGCTGAGACAGGAGAATCACTTGAACCCGAGAGGTGGAGGCTGCAGTGAACTGAAATCATGCCACTGCACTCCAGCCTGGGCACAGAGCGAGACTCTGACACAAAAAAAAAAAAAAAAAAAAGCCACTAGGGGTAGGGGTGGGGAAAACAGTCACACAAATAAGCCGTAATAAAAAATACCATGAACTTTTAATAAAGAATAAAAGATGAAAGACAATGAATGAAATTTTTTAAATGCCAAAAGAAAAAAAAAGGCAACCTAAAATGAATTATATGCCAAACAAAAATATCCATCAAAATGAAGATAAAATCGAGACACAAAAATAAATCCAAAGATGAAAAAGTTGTCACTAGAAGAACTATATGAACAGAAAAGAAACAATGTTACAGAAAGTCTTCAGGCTGAAGGAAAATTATACCAGATGGAAACTGACCTGCATGAAAGAAGGAAGATCTCCAGAAATAGTAATTATGTGGTAAGTATAAAAAACATCTTTTCCTTCTTAATCTCTTCAAAATAAAATGGGGGTATTTATATCAACTTGAATAACAATATAATGAGAGACTTATAACACACATAGAAATAAAACGTATGAAGAAGACTGTGTAAAGAAGTGCAGGGTTGAATGGAAGAACACTTCCCATGGTCCGTGTGAAGTGGCATAATATTAATAAATGGAAATCTGTGATAAATTGAAAATGTGGTTATCATCCCTAGAGGAACCACAAAAAAATTCTAAAAACAGATATAAATAAAAAGCCAATAAATGAATTGTAATAAAACACTATGAAAATAATTCAAAAGAGGCATTTAAAAAAATTATTTCTATTTCATCAAAATAGAGACAAAAAATAACTTCCTCAACCTAATAGGACATTGAAGAAAAACTAAAAGCCAACATACTATTTAATGGTAAAAGATTAGAAATGTATTAATACAAGTACATCTGCTGTCACTACTTCTATTTAGTATTGTACTGGAAGTTCCAGCCAATGCAATAAGGAAAGAAAAATAAATAAAATTTGTAAAGGCTGGACAAGAAAAAGTAAAACTGGCTTCATTCACAGACAACATGTATGTATAAAACCCCTAAGGAATCTACCAAATAACTACTAGATCTTATAAGTGAATTTACCAAGATTGTGAAATCTAAATCAACATACAAAAATAATTTTTTTTTTGAGACAGAGTCTCGCTCTGTCACCCAGCCTGGAGTGCAGTGGCATGATTTTGGCTCACTGCAAACTCCACCACCCAGGTTCAAGAAATTATTGTGCCTCAGCCTCCCCAGTAGTTGGGATTACAGGCATGCTCCACCACGTCTGGTTAATTTTTTGATTTTTAGTAGAGATGGGGTTTTGCCATGTTGCCCAGGCTGATCTCCAACTCCAAAGCTCAGGCAGTCTGCCTGCCTCAGTCTCCCAAAGTTCTAGGATTACAGGCATAAGCCACCACACTTGGCCTAAAAATAAATTTTATTTTACATACTAGAAATGAAAAAATGGAAAATTATAGTAAAAGTAGAATTGTCATTTGCATCAGGGAACATCAAATATGCATCTATAAACAAATCTAAGCTCTCACATAATCTAAACTTCCAAATTAAGAAGCTATAAAAAGAAGAGCAAGTTAAACTTAAGTAGAAAGAAGGAGATAATAAAGGTAAGAACAGAGTCAATGGAATAGAAAACAGAAAACCAGGAAAGTCAATGAACTAAAAGCTGGTTCTAAGATCAACAGAAGTTATAAATATCTACCTAGACTTATCAAAACAGGGAGAAGATGCTTTTTACCAATATTAGAAGTAAAAGAAGAGACATCATTGTATACCGATAGACATTAAGATGATAATATAGGCATATTACAATTATTGTTAATAAATTTGATAATTTGATGAAATAAATTTTGCAAAGACCCACGTTATCAAACTTCACTCAAGGAGAAATAGAAAACCTAAATAGCCTTATATCTATTAAAATAATTTAATTTGATATTCAAAACTTCCCCCATAATAAAATACTGGCCTGGATAGATTCTCTGAATTCTGTCAAACATATGACGAATAAATAATACCAAAGCTATTCAAACACTTTCAGACAATAAAATAGTTGGGAACATTTCCAAACTCATTATATGAGACCAACATTGGCCTCATTCCAAAATTAAATACAGACATTTTTTATAGACATAAGAGTCCTTTTAAAATTTGAAAATTACACTTTTCCATAAAGAGAAAAATGAGGCCTATCCCAGAAATACAAGGTTAGTTTAACAATTAAAAATCAATGTAACTTTTCATATTAACAGAATAAAGAGAGAAAAGCATAAGATCATTTCAGTAGATGCAGAAAAAGCATTGAAAAAATTAACATTCATTCATACTTTTAAAAAAATCTTGGCAAGCTAGAAATATAGAGAATTTTCTCAGCATGCT
Source organism: Cacajao melanocephalus (assembly GCA_963573385.1). Taxonomy (NCBI): domain Eukaryota; kingdom Metazoa; phylum Chordata; class Mammalia; order Primates; family Pitheciidae; genus Cacajao; species Cacajao melanocephalus. The sequence goes on from CAUYLG010023998.1 coordinate 47,547, forward strand.
AAATCATATGTAAAAAGAAAAACTATAACTCCAATTACATGTAATGGTGAAAAACTAAATGCTTTCCCCCCACAAATTGGAAGCAAAATATCAATGCAAAAAATATGAAACAATTAAGAATACATTTTAAAAATATGTCCAAGACTTGTGCATGAAAGCTATAGATTTTTGCTAAGAAACATTGATTGATTGAGTGACAAATTGATTGACTGATTATTTTTAGAGTCAAGATCTTACTCTGTCACCCAGGCTGGAGTGCAGTGGCATGATAATAGCTCACTGCAGCCTTGAACTCCTGAGCTGAAGGGAACCTCTCTCCTCACCTTTTTATTAGCTAGGATTACACATCTTCCACACCAACCTTTTTTTTTTTTTTTTTTTTTTTTTTTTTTTTTTTTTTTTTTTGGTAGAGAAGGGGTCTTGCTATGTTGCCCAAGGCTGGTCTCAAACTCCTGGTCTCAATTGATCCTCCTGCTTCAGCCTCCCAAAGCACTGGGATTACAGGTGTAAACCATCATGCCTGGCCCAAGAAACATTTAAAAAGGTCTGAATAAATGGATATTATTACATGTTCATGGATCAAAAGGCTTAATATTAAGATTTCAGTTTTCCCTAACTTTGGTCTATGCATTCAGTACAATCGCAATCAAATCTCAGCTGTCTTTTTGAGTTGTAACTGAGAAGCTGATTCTGAAATACATATTGAAATTCAAAGGATGTATAATAGCCAACCAGTTTTTTAAAGAATAAAGTGTGAGAATTTATAGCACTTAATTTCAAGACTCACTTTAAAACTACAGTGAACAAGATGTTGTAGCATTGGTTTGAAGAGAAACAGAGATCAATGGAACAGAATAGGAAATCCAAAAATAAGCCCATAACTAATAGGCCAATTGATTTTGATGATGGTACCCATGCAATTTAATGGGGAAATGAGTCTTTTCAGCAAATAGTTCTCAAACAATTAAGCATCCTTATCAGAAAAAAATTGAATGTAAACCCTTCACCTCACACCATGTGTATAATTAATTTGAGATATGTCAAAGACCAAGGTAAAAGCTAAATATATAAAGCTTCTGTTAGAAAATGCAAGGGAATATCTACCCAACCTTGGGCAGACTAGAGACAGAAAACACTCATTATAAAACAATAAGTTAATATATTAGACTTCATTAAATTCAGAATTTCCACTCCTCAAAAGATACCATCAGAAAATAAATAGTCATTATCTGACAAAGAACTTGTAGTCAGAATACATCAAGGTGTATGTAACTCAATAGTAAAAACAAAGACAATCCAATTTTAAAAATGAACAAAAGACTTGAACAGACATTTCACAGAGGAAGACATACAAAGAACCAGCAATCTTTTGAAAACATCATTAGCTATCAGGGAAGTGCAAATTTAAAATGCCACTGCACACCAACATCTTGAATAAAGTTTTTGCATCTTCTAGCTTCTCAGACTTCATAGTATGTGGCTTGAACAGTTGTATGAGGTGCAGACTTTCTCATTAACCTCATCTTTGTAAAGAAAAATCCAAATTATCACATTTAAAACCATCCAACCATGAGACGCTGGAAGCTTGAAAGAATCAGAAATTTTCCAGACAAGCTTCCTTCTTATGTGTTTCAAACCTTGTTTCTCCTCCATTAACCACACACTTCTGGTGCTGGGTACCATAGATAATGTTCATATGAAGAATTCATCTCTGGCCTCTTTTCACCTTTGGTCGTGATGCCAGCTGAATCAGTTCAATGAGTGGCAGTTTTCCTGGAAGCTCTTCCTGCTAGCAGTAGCTTAACTATATGTGAAAGTAACTGTGAATGAAATCAATTTGTTTCATAAAATGCAAAATAAATGTGTCCCTAACTTGATAATTCCTTTAGTCAGATACTAAATATGCTTAAACACATCTCAGTTCACCAGACACAAAGGAATATGATGGAGGGGAAACAAGATTGGAAAGAGATAGTAGCATTAACCAGCAGTGGTTAAAATATTGTACCTTAACAAAACATATGACCCTGTGAGCACATTGCCAGAGCCCTGCCTAGTGTTTTGTGAAGTCCTGTTCAGTGAGAGGTCCTATTAGTCCTCATGGTGAATCCACTGCTGTACCTGTTAGTGGACACCCACACTTTGGTTTGCAAAACCAGGATTTCCCTCTTCTGTGTGGTGCTCTTCTCTAATCTGATGTGATTCTAGCAGAAGCTTCCATCTTTCAAATCCCACCTCTCTGCTATTCTCCCCTTACTTTCAATTGGCTCATGAATGAGTCAATCAGAGTAAACCGTAGTGTGGCCAGAGTTGAGTGGTCTAGTGTTAGTCACCTTATCTTGGCTGGGACAATTAGAACAAAAGGTTAGGAAGAGTATCAGAGTCGCTTGAATGGCAAAGCTATGAGATACCAACATAATCATCATTATCATCATTACTATCACCATAGCTGGAATTTATTGTATACTCAATAGTATTTGCAAAACCTTATGAGATAACATTTTACTGAGGACAATACTGAGGCTCAGAGAGGTTAACAAACTGCTCATGGGACAGATCCCCTAAGTAGAAGGGCTGCAGTTGTAACCCAGGCAGACTGATATGAGAGCCCCTATGCTTACCCACTACTCCCTAGCACATTATTTGATTCCTGGCTGTGGATGGAAGCTGGCTGGACAGAGTGAGGACATAAAACACAAAGATGCATAGGAGTCCTTGAGCCCCACATGCAGCCCTTCCCTTCCTGGGCTGTGGTCCCAGGAACTTAAAAAATAAGGGTTTGCATTATATCAATTGTCATCAAAAGAGCTCAACCCAAGCAAGACAACCACACAGAATCTCCTTTCACAGTCAGGGTCCATGTGCAACAGGATGGAGAACAGAGATACGAATGGGTTCTGAGATCCTAAGAACACAAGCTCTACCTCCTTCCCTCTTCCCCTTTATTTAACACATCTCATCTCAAAATGCTGATTTCTATTTTGTCTGGTTGTCTGTGGACCTATCTCAGCATCTGAGCCCCTCACTGTCCCGCAACAATCTATTGTTATAGCCAGGGAGACATTCGGCATCCTCTAGTCCATGGAAAGAGGCTCAGGCAGAGCAGGTGACTAGCCCAAAGGCACAACCAGGTGAAAACTGCTTGCCTAGCTGATGAAACAGGTGGCAGCTCCTGATGTGCAGGCTGCTGTGGGCTGCAGGCTGGCTACCCTGTCAAGGAGGTGGTAGCAAGGTGGTGGAAAGAAGACAGCCCATTTTTCTGATGTGGCCTGGAAGTGTGGCAATCTTACTTGCCAAGTTATGAGATATATGTTTTCTTTGTTAACAGCTGGCTAGTAGATGTTATCCTTGTCCAAGAGCAGAGATTAGATTGACTTTGGAAGTCTAGCATGCAGGCTGTCAGGTATATAAAGAGCCAGCTTTGTTCCAAAACCCAGATTTGTGCAAATGCCTCCAAATGTTCATCCATGAGCTATAACTCCAAATTTTTGGCACAATCCGCTGTGTCACTTGTTGAGCTACACTGAGGTTGGAGCTGTGTGTGGGATGCATGGCAGGGAGGACTGGGATCAAGCCAGCTGAACTGAATTCAAGGGATGGGGGAAGGAACCATCACTTGTCAGGAGATTACAGGGCACAGTGATGAGCAACATCCCAGAGTTCAACTCTCTAAGTTCAAATCCTGTCTTTACTTTGTACTAAACAGAAGACCTTAACCAGTTACTCAACATCTTCATGATTTATATCTTTCTTATGAAACAGGAGTGTTAATGTATATGTAAATTTTCAGTGCCGCAAAAGAAGTAGCACTCGAATATAAATTTTCTCTCAGCAAGGCACCTTTACTTTCTGCAGAAAGGGTACATTCACCAGCAGTTTGCCACAAGAGTACAAAGAACAAAGGAAAGGCAGACATATTTATCCCTTATGGACTGGCCCCTACTACTATGTTGTGTAGTAGTAGGGGCCAGCTGGAGCTGGGCCTCACAATCTAAACTATACCAATTGGCTAATAACTCAAAACTTTTCCTAAACTGGTAAAGGCAAGTGAGAACAAAGGAAAAGAGGAAGTCATTTACGAAAGATTTAAAGAAGCAATAACATTTTCCAAATAAGGAAGGGGAATTAACTATGGGCTGAGTCCTGCCTGGGCTTGTCCAGACATGTCAAGGCATATATCTGTGCTACGGTATAAGAACTAGGAACACAGAATACACCTATTTCTTTATTACAACTAACAGGTACTTAGGATTATTGACAAAAGTCTTTAGAGTAAATCAACCTTTGAAGAAGCTATCATTCATCCTTAATAAGCCAAGAAGAAAGCTTTGAAGAAGAACTTCTATTTACTTTTATTTTCTACAGTTAGCAATAGAGCCTCCTACATAGGCTTGTTGTGGGAAGTAAATGAGTTTTCACACATGCAGATGACCAAGAACAGTGGTTTACTCTGATGACCAAGAACCCACTATGGCCCTGTGCAGTGCTCTGCCTCATGGAATCTTCATCACTCCCCGTGAAGTGCTTTTGAAGTCCTATTGATGAGAAAACAGGGTCTCGGGGAAGAGGTCCCTTGCCCTCAATCCCACAGGAAGACCACTCAAACCTCCATCACTCACTCTGATTCTTTCTAAGCCATAGGATCCCATCTCCAGTCTTCTCCTATAGCTGCACAGAAATTATGCAACGGGATGTCTAATAACTTTGAGTGAGGCACCAAGATATGGCAGACAATGGACAGCAAAGTGGATTTTTAGACAACTGCTTGCTCACACTGAGGGTATGTATGCGTCAACATGGAGCTTGGGAGAGGGCTTACAGGGAGTGTTTTCTGGAAAAGACCCAGATGTGAGATAAGCCCCACCCTCCTGGAGGGCAGGAAGTATCTCCCCATTCACATCTAAAGATGGGCTTCAAGGAGATGACTGAGTATATATAGTAGGGAGTTTCTGCAGGTTAGACATGTGTAACAGGACTGGTGTCCCAAGGACAAGAGTTTAGCTGAATAACAAGTTGACACAAGCCAAGAGAGGTGGCTCCATTGGGACCAGCTGCCTTGAGTTTGTCAGGACATAGAAATCATGTTTCCCATGGCCTGCATGAATGACTCCAGAATGAGAGAGCCAGGGTGAGCCCACATTCAATCCTTCCAAAGAAGACCACTGGAGAGGCAATGGAAGCCCTACAAAGGCAACCTTGTGGAGTTGACTGCCAGCAGCAGAGGCTGGAGACAGCCAGAGGAAAATGCAAGTGCTCTGATCCAGAGAATTAGAAGTAAGAGGCCTTCCCCACTGGGGTGGGATGGATCTCAAGAATCTATAAAAAGTTCCCTCTTGGGGGAAGAATCAGCTTTAGACATCTTCCAGTCTCAGAGAACACAAAGCCAGCTGACCATAGTGCTGAAGGAACTCTTTCAAAAGTTTAGGCCAGTTCAATTAAACAGAAGAGAACAGTGCAGTACCTCAGGGCTAGTAACAGAGCAGAACTGTTACCCCCAGCCTGAGAGGAGAGGAGAATTCACCCCCCAGACTTAGACAGAGCAACTCTAGGAGAAGGTGCTCCACAGGCACCAGGAAACTCAGCCAACCTGCAGCACCATGGCAGGGAGGGAACCAGGGGCACAGACACCACACCCCGACTTCTCTCCCACTCCCTGGCTCCTGCTGGAACTTCCCACTGGCTGGACCAGCTGGAAGTCAGAAGACAAAGGCACCTGTTGATGGTTCACGCAGATCGTTGAAGGAGTTGGGTGGTTAGTGGATCTGGGCGGTCAGTGGAAGATTCCAGCATATATGACATCTTGGATCTGGAGTCTCGTGGGCTGTCAAGCTGCCTCCACTAACCTTTTCTGGTTTTTGAAGTTCTTGTTCCAGAAATAGAAGCTCTGGGAGGGCTGGGACTGTGAGGGCCTCGAGCACACTACATGCCCAACACCAAAAACGGTGTCTGGCACATAAGGGGTGTGCAGTCACAGTAAGATCAATGAATGAATGAGTGAATGAATGAGTGAATATCTTCACTCTCACCCTGCTGCTATTGCAGCTCTCTAGCTTGGGTGGATGTCCAGCTTTGCCCCTCTGGGCAAAGGTGGGGAGAGAGAACTGCTGTCCACGCACTGAGTCTGTACCAGCCACTGTTCCTAGTGCTACAGTATTAGCCTTACAACAGCCCAGCTGGCCAGAAATGATCAACCCGACTTTCAGATGAGAAGGAAAGGTTGATAACTGGCTAAGGTTGTGTGGCTCATAATTAATGGGCGGTTACTCTCAGCAGAGGGACAGACCCTTTCACTCCTCAGTGCTGTTCCTCCCAGCCTCCTGGTGACAACTCCAGCCTGCTTCCTTCCCCAGCTGTGATTTGGTTTGAGTGAATGAAGGGCTGGTGGGCAGGGGCCTGAGGTCACTTCCTGTCCCTCCCCTTTCCCTGCTTCCCTTCCACACAGATCTGTCTCTGGGGAATAGTGGCAAGCTTTGGCGGGGCCTGTTGTGTCCCGGGAATGGCATAAGGGCAGGTGCATAGATCCAATGCTTTATTTGAACCTCACCACACCCTCACAGACGGACAGGGAGTTGTTCTTCCTACTTTGTGTTGGTAAACGCAGAGGTCCTGAGTAGCAGAGTGACTTTTTCAGGGACATGCAGCCAGCAGACCCAGGATTCAAATCCGGGCCTGTTTGACCTCAAAGCCAGCTCTGTCTTCTCCCCTGGGTCTTCCCAGTGGTCCATTAGAATTTCTCTTGGAGCCAAAAGGGTCAGCCATTCTTTTTACCCACCCAGTATATCCATTCCCTTTTTTTCTGGGAATAGAACTCAGTTTCTAATCCATGAGGTCTGCATGGAACCAGCTCCCTTCCCTGGCCCCAGGGTGGTAGGCACGTGAAACAAACCTGCCATAGCATCACTTCGCCGTCGCCCTGCATACATGTCATGGTGTTTGACTCAGGACCTTCAAAATATAAAGCAGCAGGGGCGCCGTGTGGAGGGAGCCTGTGGAGCATGACTTCATCCAAGCTGTTTGATCAAGCTGCACCTGATGTCAGTGCACTTCTGCTTTTCAGTTGCAAGAACTAATACATTTTCCTTTTTGAGTAAGCCAATTTTCAATAGATTTCTGTGTTTTCTTTAAAAAAAAAATCTAGATTCACAGCTTTCTTCCTAGAAATGATAATATTTCAAATTCAGAGATTACACCTGGGAACTTTTCAAAATTCCCCAGGTTCCATGTTGTCATTACTGGGGACAGGATTGAAGGAATGCTGATAAAATAAAGTCAAGTGTCCACAGTGACATCTTCATGGTCAGGACTGCCCTGAACCAGATCCTTTATAAGCATCAGCATGATGATTCACTATAAAGTTCAGTGGCCTGAAATGAGATTCTGGGTTTCATCTGATTCAATGCACCAAGAATTCATTTAGCACTTTCAGTGTGCAGGACATTGTGCAACACACCACCAGGTGGAGTGAGAGTCATAATGAGGAATAAGATATAGCCCCAGCCCCCAGTGGCTCTCCCTAGGGCGAGGGAATAATTCTATGCTGAGGCAGCCTGGCATGTGGGCCTAAAGAGGAAAATGAAGATAGCAGAGCAGGATGAAAAGGACAAGGAACAGAGGGGAAAAAGAGACATTTTGCAGGGTGTGGGACTGCAAAATGGGAAGTCATATGGATTCCACTCAGAGAGGAAGGGTTGTTTGTGCTGGGTCTAACCCCATTGCAGATCCTGCCAGGTGCTACAGGCAGCCCAGGGCCTCTCATCTCTAGTCTTTATGGGGATGCCAAGAGTAACACTTCCTTGTTTCAATCTCAGCAGAATTGATTGCTGAGGAAGGTCAGGAGTGTTCATTCCTTCTGCACAGGAGAAAGCACCTGGAAGGCTCAGCTCCATGTTTCATTGTTTCATTTCTAACCACAAGGGGAATTTGCCAGCCCTGGGCATAGGAGAGTCCATACATGTCCCCCTGGGCATGGGGCTAGGTCCTCCCCTCCTCAGGACATGTGCATAGTCCCCCTTGCCCATTTATCTGATGCACATCTCCCTCTCCTCTTCCACCTGAATCCCTACCTGTTAATCCTTTTTTCTAGGATGATTTTATGAATAAAAAGCCACCACTGCGTATGGCATGCCATCATTTGTAGGGTGCACTCCAAAAGGCTGGGCACAGTGGCTCACACCTGTAATCCCAACACTTTGGGAAGCTGACGCAGGCGGATCAGCTGAGGCCAGGAGTTTGAGACCAGCCTGGCTAACATGGTGAAACTCCATCTCTACTAAAAATACAAAAATTAGCTGGGTGTGGTGGGCACCTGCAATCCCAGCTACTCGGGAGGTTGAAGCAGGAGAATCGCTTGAACCTGGGAGGCAAAGGTTGCAGTGAACTGAGATTGCACCATTGCCCTCCAGCCTGGGTGATAAGAGTGAAACTCCATCTTGAAAAAAAAAAAGTTGTTACAATGTAGAGAAATGAGTCACTTAGAATGGGTGAGTTGTGGACAAGTTAACACTCACCTGGCTTCTGGCCCTGGCTTAGAGATCATGTTTTCCGAGAAGCCTTCTCTGCCCCCCAACTCTTTACTGGGGGTCCTCTGTGTGCTATCACTTCTCCTGTGCAAACATAGTATTTGGGCTCTAGTGTCAGAACAGGTCTGGACTGAGTCTGCTTCCACCTCTTACTAACTCTGTGACTTTGGCTGAGTTCTTTAACTTCCCTGTGCCTCAGTTTCCTCATCTATAATACACAGAAAAGTAATTGTACCCACCTCATAGGATGCTGAGATAAAGCACATTAGGTGTTTCGAATAGTAAGTGGTAAGCAGTCGATAGATGCTAGTGGATAAGGATGCTGGTCTGTCTCTTCCAGGAGCAGGGCCAATTACCATGTTTATCTTTTTAATTTTATCTTGGTGCCTAGAACAGTGCCTGCTTCGGCCCCATTTGGTGCTTACAAAAACTGTCTGAGATCGGTGCTGCTGCCATCCCCATTTTACAGAGCGAGAAACTGGTGCATGGCAAAGTTAAGGAACCCACCAAAGGTTCCACAGCCAATTCTTGGTGGAGCTGAAATTTGAATCTGGGCCAGCTGACCCTCAAGCCCGTGCTCGGTAGCGACCGTGCTTCCTGGCTGCAGCCTGACCTCTCTGCTTTCTGTCTCTTCCCACCCTTCCCACCTCGGCCCCACCCTCGGCTGTTCTCCTTGACAGCCAGCTCTGAACATGTTTTCTGCTTCAAAACCATCAGTGATTCTAAAACGTCTGGCTTGGAATTCAAGGTTCTCTAATGTGGTCCAGCCCATATTCCTGGTTCTCTTCCTCCTCCCTGGAGCCCCTGGCCACCCTCTCCTGCCTCCTAGGGGAGAGGGACAGTAGCACACTTGCCTTGGCTTCTGAGGGCACACCCTGGTTGGTCCCCAGTAAACCTGTGAGAGATTCCTGTGGGCGCACCCATCCTCAACTCCCCTCTGATGTCCTGAATGCCCAGCATGGTGCCTGCCACATAGTAGGTGCTCAGTAAATCTTTATTGAAACAAACTGGTTTGAAATGGTGCCTGAGAGAAATGCACTGCAATGACCAGGCATCAGTTGATTTCTTTTACCTGCTCATAAATTATCCTTTCACAAAAGGAGAGCTCTTTCTAAGAGGCAGGAGCAGAAACACCCAGCTGCATATGTGTCCAAAGCCCCTCAAGGTTATCTGCTGAGGGCTTATGCCAAGATGCTACATTAGGATTGCATTGTACAATACCTTCCCTGTTGAATTTCCTTTCATTTAGGGAACATAGGCTGTTGCTCAAAATACCTGAGATACAGTCCTCAAATTTGCAGCATGTTAAACCTTGGTACTTGCAAAGCTACAGTAGGAAATCACTGGAGGAAACCCACTTCTTCTGGAGGGAAGCTGGTTCTACCTTCTCCCATGTTAGATGTTACATAGTATTACTATGTCAGTCATGAAAAATGATAGTGGGATTAGGTCTTGTAGCAGCTATCATAACCAGGGATTTGGTAAATGCCTAGAACCTGCTCGAGAATGAAGCCTCATTACTTCATGAGGTTCCTAGAGAGGGTGTAACACAAGGAACAATGCCAGGTGGAAAGCAGACATCAAGTTTTAGACCCAAAACCCTACGCAAGGGATAACATTAATAATCACAGACACTGGTTATGTACTTATTCCACCAGGCACTGGCCCTCATGCTCATTATCACATTTGAAACTACAAGCACGCTAGGAGATAGATGCTGTCATTATCTCCATTTCAGATAGGGAAAAAAAGAGAACTAGGTTATGCAACCTAACCACAGTCATATAACTTTTAAGTTAATGCAAATTTTGCTCTTATCCAAACTGTGACATACTAGTCAGTGGAAGTAATGCTATCTGCAGTGATTTGTGTCTCCACTCAAATCTCATCTTGAATTGTAGCTCCCATAATTCCCAAGTGTTGTGGGAGGGACCCAGTAGGAGATAATTTAGTCATGGGGATTTCCCCCATACTGTTCTTGTGGTAGTGAATGAATCTCATGAGATCTGATGGTTTCATAAGGGGAAACCCCTTTCACTTTGCTCTCATTCTTTCTTGCCTGCTTCCACGAAAGTCGTGCCTTTTGCCTTCCACCATGATGGTGAGGCCTCCCCAGCCACATGGAACTGTGAGTCCATGAAACCTCTTTTTCTTTATAAATTATCCAGTCTTGGGCATGTCTTTATCAGTACCATGAAAAAGGATTAATACATGCAGTAACATAAAACCTGAACTCTTGTTAACCGAACGCAATACATTCTATTTCTTGCATTGTCATTCAGAGTAGATGCTCCTGATCAAGAGATCTTCCATGTGGTCATTCCAGGTTCTAGGCTTCTTCCATCTTGTGGCTTTGTCCTCCCCTCAGTCCCAATGGCTCCTTCCATTCAGAGGCAGAAAGGGAAAGAACATGGATTATGTGTGGGAGGACTTTATAAGTCGGTCCTGGAGGAGGTATCCAAGTAGTGGTGTGCTGGTAAATGGTTAACAACCAGCTCTCCTGAGAAAAATCTGATATGTAGCATTTGCCAATTCTCATGATATAAACGCTCCCACCCTGTTCAATTTCAAGCCAACAACAACTTCACAACCAGCTCACAAAATTCCTGAAAATTTAACATCCAGCTCTTGGAGCCACTGTGAGCCAAATCTACTTCATCACTGTATCACAGTCACCCACGTTTCCTGGCTAAAATGCAGCCACAAAGTCAAAGCTGCAAGTGAGGCTGGGAAGAGTCAATTGGGGGCTTGAGCAGGAGGAAAAAGAAACAGGTTCGGGTGAATCTGTAACAGCCTCTGCCACATCTGGAAGAGAGGACTGGTCCTAATGCCTGAACTTGTTAGCCTCAGCAGCTTCAAGTCAAAAGTCAATACTGCAGACTTATTGGAGCTTAGGGATTAACCAGAAAAATGCCAATACCCAAGAAGGAGTTCATTGATCTAAGGCGACTTCGGCATCCAGGACAGTCACCCAGCTCAACTGCCTGATAGGAAGAAGAGAGCGATGCCAGAGAGAAAGCAAAAAAGCAGACAGTAGGCCAGCTGACATGTGGGCCCCATAGACGTGGGACCTTCTCTTATAGCCATGTCAGCCCATAGGCGAGAAAGGAAGAAAGAAGGTCACATTTATGTGCTGATTTATCCACTCAGTGTCTCCAGCTGAAAACACAGCCTTGTCAGTGTCAGTGAAAACTGAACAGTCCCAGTGGATTGTCTGTCTGTGGAAACCGTGGAGAGGCACCACCTTTACCTCTCTTCAACGTAAAACTCACCATTGAGCTGCAAAGAGTACAGTTAGCTGGCAGCATCCAGCTGCAGCACCTTCAGGATAGAGATCATGCTCTTGCCAGCCAATGATGAGCACTGCAAGGGTACTCAGGGCCATTCCTTCCCACCATGGCATGTCTTCAATGGGCAGCCTGATCCCGGGCTCCCTGATGATTTTGTCAGGCCAGCTTCATGGTCCAAGGCATTTTGCACACTCCTGCTTCCTCTCCTTTATTCTTCATCACACTCCACTCCAATAAACATTTTAAATTATTAACTTGGCATCAGCACCTGCTTCTAGTGTGAAGGCACCAGCACAGGGCACGAAAGGGAGAGAACATGAGGACTTCACTTTCCCGGGGTCCTGCAGCCACCAGGACTCCCAAACCACAGGGCCGTGTGCAAAAGTGGGATCCAAGGCCATTGAGGAGCATAAACTTCATGCAGATTTAATACCATCTTAGTTTGAGTTCCCGTGAGAGGAGAATTTGAGTTAACAACGTGGCTGCAGATGGTTTTTGGAAAAAAACAAAAACAAAAACAGACCACAGGAGTGGGGAGAAAGGCAGAGTGAGACAAGGAAGGAGAAAATGCCAGTAAATAGGATGTTACAGAACTGATTACCAGTGTGGGAAACTGAACCCCAGTCCCTCTGAGAAGCTTCTGAACTGTTCCTTCTAAGGATAAAAGGCTGGAGCATGTGGGCACCAATTCTTGTTTTCCGTTTTTGGGGATGCTTTGGGGCTACTAACTTCCTATACTTCCAAGCTCACTGGCTTGTGGAATGAATGAGTTCCCACAGCTTCAAGAAAAGGGAAAGAAATGGGGAGCCAAGGCAGACTCTTGAGCTAGAGCATAGTCGGCATGCATTAATAATGCCCCTTAAGCTGAGGGATATGGCATGGGCCATCCAAAGGAGCTGCTGCAAATAATACCTACAAAAGCTCCTTTGTCATTTCAAGAGGAAGGAGGGCCATTATAGTGCCTCGGGGGATGAAATTCTCAATTCGCACTTGACAATAACAGGAGGACCAGAATTTAAATTCAGTTAGAAAGAACCGGAGTGTGGGTGGATGTTCCTATCACAGCTCATGGGAAGCCCTATGCTTAGAACATCACCTTCTCTTTGCATCTGTTCACTTTTTTACTCAGCAGAGATTTTGGAGCTCTACTATGCCCCAAGCCTTGCCAAGGTACTAGAGCTACAGTGGCAGGATAGTATGTTAATTGGGTCCTCTGGGAAGCAGGTGCTGATGCCAAGTTAATAATTTAAAACGTGTGTTGGACTGGGGTGTGATGAAGAAGAAAGGAGAGGAAGCAGGAGTGTGCAAAACACCTTGGACCATGAAGCTGGCCTGAGAAAATCATCAGGGAGCCCCGGATCAGGCTGCCCAATGAAGACAGTTCTTGTTGGGAAGGAATGGCCCTGAGTTCCCTTGCAGTGCTCATTATTGGCTGGCAAGAGCATGATCTCTTTCCTGAAGGTGCTGCAGATGGACGCTGTCAGCCAAGTATACTTTTTTCAGCTCAATGGTGAGTTTGATGACGAAGGGAGGTGAAAGTGGTGCCCCTCCCTGGCTTCCACAGACAAACTTGGCTACCACCCCCATGTTCTAGTTCATGCTTCATTTCATAGAGCTGGGTCTAAGTTCCTTGAGAGAATAAGGACCTTGCATTTTGCTACTTTACTATCTCTCACACTATCTAATTCTGTGGTAGCTAGGTGACCTTGAATTTGTAACTCACAAACTTAGCACATATCTACTGGGCACATACCCTGTGATAGAGACTGTGATGAGTGCTGGTATTAGATACAAAGATCATATAGATTTTAACCTTGTCTTCAAGGTGCCATCAGCCTAGAATTACAGAGAAGATACATTTAAACTGTAATAAATAATAAGAGGTAAAGAGGGAGATCATGATGGTGGTGGTGGTGCTTGATAATGATAATGATGGTGACGAGGATGATGATGGTGATGATGATGATGGTGGTGATGATGATGATGGTGATGATGATGATGATGGTGGTGATGATGGTGATGATGGTGACGATGATGATGGTGATGATGATGGTGGTGATGATGATGGTGATGATGATGATGGTGATGATGATGATGGTGATGATGGTGATGATGGTGATGGTGGTGATGGTGATGGTGGTGATGGTGATGATGGTGATGATGGTGATGGTGGTTATGGTGATGGTGATGATGGTGATGGTGATGATGGTGATGATGGTGATAGTGATGATGTGATGGTGTTGATGGTAAAGATCATGCTGGTGATGATGGTGGTGGTGGTGGTGATAGTGGGGATAATGGTGAATACAGTAGTAA
>CAUYLG010024000.1:0-47757 GCA_963573385.1 Cacajao melanocephalus
TGAAAGCTTATTTGAGATCACTCATTTAGTGATATGAATTTGGTAACCATTCAAATGGGTGGGTAAAATTCCCTACTGAATGAGTTGCAATTAGAATGTAGAGGCGTTGACACCATTCACAATAGCAAAGACTTGGAACCAGTCCAAATGCCCATCAATGTAAGACTGGATAATGAAAATGTGGCACATACACGCTATGGAATACTATGCAGCCATAAGAAAGGATGAATTCATGTCCTTTAGAGGGACACGGATGCAGCTGGAAACCATCATCCTCAGCAAACTAACACAAGAACAGAAAACCAAACACCGTATGTTCTTACTCTTAAGTGGGAGTTGAACAATGATAACACATGGACACAGAGATGGGAACATCACACACTGGGGACTGTTGGCCAGTAGGGTGTTAGAGGAGGGATAGCATTAGGAGAAATAACCTAATGTAGATGACAGGGTGATAGATGCAGCCCACCACCATGTTACATGTATACCTATGTAACAAGCCTGCATGTTCTGCACATGTAGCCCAGAACTTAAAGTACGATTAAAAAAAGGAATTCTAGTAAACAAATTGTGCTTACCTTTGAAGCTATTGATTATAAATATTGAATTTTATCCAGGATATATCAGAAATATTAGGAAGAAAGTTTCCTGAAATGAGGAGGTATATCTCCATTTTCTCTGTGAGATGGAAGAGCAAGTATGTCCTGACGATCCATAGTTTCTTAACCTTCAAAGTCCACATGACACCAAAGTGCTTCACTACATCCAGAATTTCTGTTTGGCGAAGGTAAAGAGGTGTCAGGCCCATTTTAGCACTATATTTGGATGCATCTCCATAAAAAATTTGTTGTGTTAGTATTGGATTATAACCCAAAGTATAAAAGAAACACCCATGAGCCCATACTGATAAGAAAAATGATCAAATAAATGGGAGAGTGAGACAATTTTCCCATGCAGCAGAATGCCAAACAATTTATGTAGATGTTCTGCTTACAAGTGGGTAGAACATAACTTCCCAGTCCTTAAGTTTGGGATGCATATAGTGACTTTCTTCCGAAGAGTACAGTACAGAAAAGTGGGTCATGAGTAACTTTACAGTGGAGAAATGTGACAAACATTACCACAGCCAGGTGATGAAGGGTCACACCAATAGCATAAGGCAAGCTGAGAGTATGTACTTTTAAGATCGTTTGGTGAGAATGGTACTTACCTCTATGGACTTCCTTCCCAATATCCATAACCTCAGTGAAACCCTAAGAAAAACATCAGCCAAACTCAAATTTAGGGCGTTCTACAAAAATAACTTACAAGTATTCCCTCAAACTGTCAAGGTCATCAAAAACAAGGAAAGTCTGAGAAACTCACAGCCAAAACATGCCTAAAATGACAAATAACATGGTAGCCTGCATGGGATCCTGGAACAAAGAAAAAGAATGTTAGCTCAAAACTAAGGAAATCTAATAAAGTACGGGCTTTAGTTAATAATACTGTATTGATTATTCATTAATTGTGACAAATAGATGTTAGTAATAGGGAAAAATGGGAGTTCTGTATATCTCTGAAATTTTTCTGTATATCTGAACTATTCTAACATTTTAGTACTTCTAAAGAATTTTATTACATAATTGTGTTTTAATCTCCGTGCTACTTAATGAAATTTGTTTATCAGTTGTATTTGTGTTTGAGTAGACATGATCTCAAGTTGACTGGAATTACTCAGATTTCTTAATGCTGTTGGATTTGTCATGAGGCTAATTTTTCTACAATAGACACAGAAATCATTACATTGTCATTTAGTTTTTGAAAAAGAATCCCATCCCGTCATTATAAACTTGAGATTCTTTAAGAAAGTAGAAAGGTTGTAAGATGTTATGAGTCATAGGATATTTCCAGTTTTGAATAACACAAAAATCATTAACTAAATAAATTAGCATAAAATTTTGAAAAAAAAGTACTTTTGAGAGGACCAGTCCAGACAGTGTGTCTGTAAGATAAGCTTTACAAACTTAGTTTGATTAATTTTTGTTTTTCCGAGGATTTGATTCTTTTCTGTAATTACCGTTCTGTTTTTTCTGACAGGCTATCAAATATTGGCTGCCTTAAGCTCCCTCTGAATTGAGTTATTCTCAGTAATACTCTGTATTATGAAGGCATTATTTGAGTGGCTGTCTAATGTGATCTGGTTATTTGGAGTTTTACATAAAACAGGTGGTTCTTTCCATCTCATTGACATTTCTTATTATCCAGACTTCACCATCCTTTTTCTATGGCTCGTCATAAGCAGGCCATCACACACAGGGCTCTATCCTATAGTTTGCCCCAGTTTATTTGGCTTTTAATTTACATTCTGGTCTTTTCTCTTTGATACTCCACATTCCCTTGTTTTTGGACTTTATCAAAGCTTGCTATATGATTATGTGTTTATTACACTGGGAACAATCCCTGAAAGGCTTTGTAACAGCTAGTCCTATTTGTTTGGCTCTGTGAGATGACCCAGGCACCTCTGATTCCAATCAGAGGGTCCATTTACTTTGAGTGGACATGAGACTGATGCTCAGAGCCAAAGAGGAAGCGGCCTGTGATGTGTGGTCCTGCAGTCTCAATGCTGCTCAATGGGGCCATTTCTGCTGACCCAGATACCTGGAGTTGATGCTGTTTGTCTGTCCATACCTCTTTACTCATTTTCCTTGACTTAGATGTGATGCGTTGAACTTGAGCTGTTGTACTGTGACTGTAAATCCAGGAGCACAGGCTTTGGCGTCATGTAGAGCAATGTCTGAATTCTGCCTCAATTGTTTGTTACCTTTTTGATCTTGAGGATGTTACTTAATCTCTGTGGGTTTCAGTTTCCTCATCTGTCAAAAGAGAATAGCAGCACACTGGCAGAGCTGTTACAACAATTATATAAAATGTTTCCAAAACTCCTTTAGAAAGCCTGATTCTGTATCATGGACACTAACTATGAGGCCTGAGCAGATTCAAGAGAAGGATCTGCCTTTGATTTGGTTTTGGGTGCCAGGCATCACGTGGGAGAAGAGAAACAGAAAGAAGAGATACAAGGCAGATAATGGACTCTGGGCAAGAATTTTGGAGCTTCACACCTGAGTACGCAGCCTGGCTCTCCCACATGTTAGCTCTGTGGCCTTGGTCATTATTGACCTTCTCTGATGCTAAAGTTTTCTCAGCTATGAAGTGGAGATTGAAATAGTGCTTAACTCAGTAAACATGAAGTGCTCAGAGCAGTGCCTAGCGTGCAGTAAGAATTGTCAAGTATTGTTAGACGTATTCTTTTACTACACCAGATAATCCGCTTAGTCATCAATATGTCTTTTTCCAGCCTCGGTAAGAGTATGAAAATCATTTTGGCCTTTTTAATATACTCATATAAACAAAAGTTTCTCCTTTCAAAGAAGTAATACGAAGAGGTGCTACATTGATGTCGATATATCAACGTATTTGAATAATTATTTTAAAATTTTCCTTAGATGCTAGAAAAAGATATTCTTTTCAGTATCCTCAGTAATTACAAATCTTTGTCTTTGAATACAGAGTATCAAGAATTAAGCCAACTCTATTAAATTATCTATGCTGATAATCTGTCTTCTATATGTATAATTTTGCATACTTGTACAGTTATATACATTTTATAACTTTATGATCTTAATAAAACATATGCATATCCATTTATATATAAACTGTGAGTATGTGTGTGTGTGTATGTTTGAAAAGGGATTATCAGGAACCAGTGTTTAATGTAAGCTGAGTTATTTTCATGAGAATAGTCAATCATTAAGTCATGCCTCCTATAAAAAAATCACGTGATTTATTGCATGTTTCAGAAGTTTTAAAATAAAGCCTAATTAGGTTTTTGTCCTTATGGGACAAATTCTACATAAAGCATGCATTGAGTCAAATGGAGTAAAAAATAAACATCTTTTCTTTCCAGTGTACTATCCTTTTCTTCCCTTCCATACATCTACATCCTATAGACACTATAATACTATAGCACTGATCTTGGGGCACCTGCAGAAAAGGCCATCAAATGCAGGGGTGGGGGTGCTGTACTTCAATAAGACGCTTAATATAACCTTGGGCATAAGCCTGCCTCCTCTGTTGCTTGAGAAAGCCTCACTGCTTTAGCAGCCAATGGTATATCTGTACACATTTTGCATCCTGAACGTGGCCACTTTTTTAAGGTTTCCTCTAAAAGTCTGCCTTGCTACTTGAATGGAGATGTGGTCATTTGTGCTAATTGCATTTTAGAGTCTGTATTATATTGGTTACAGTAAGCTAATGTTTACAACTTGTGTTCATATCAAATGCCATTGGGCACTTAATTTTGTAACAATTTGCTACCTATGTATATTTTGCACACATCAGAAAGCATCAGTCCATCTCCACATCACTCTCTATGTCTGGACTATATGTTCATCGTATAGTTGTGGCTTTTTTTTTTTTTTCAGGCTCACTGAAGTGCTGCATGCCCAGTGCTACTCAAGCCCAGGGTCCTGGCTTGAGAGCCCTCTGCCTGATGCCCAGAAAGGGATTTGAGACTGAGATAATATTGTTGCACTAGGGTCTCTGCCACGAGGCTTTTAAGGATCAGAGAAAGTAAGATACAGTATGACTTGTGGATCTCGAGGATCATAAACTGCTTGGATCGCTTACCTGTTAAAAGCAGAACATCTTCAAAAGTCAAAAAAAAATGCCTTCTTTCTGACATAAGGTCACAGAGCCTGGACACTGAGAGACCTCCTCTGTTTTATAGAGAATCGTACTGAGGTCAGAATGGTGAAGAAACATGCACAAAGAAAGGCTGGACTAAAACTGGGCTCAGGTTTTGAGAAAATAAAACCCACAACTCCTATTTTTGTTTTAGTTCTTTTGATCTAAGAGAAAAACTGCATAGTCTAATAATATACTTAGTAAAAAGACCAACTGTTGTACTCTGTGAAGGTTATGAGGATTGGATGTGTCTTAGAATGTGATCATAGAGTTAACTTCACTCTAAGGCAAGATTTTAAGATGAGCTGGTGGTTCTCTCGTTATGACCGTACGCCATCGTTCCCTCCCACCTCGCTCCAAATGTGAATAGTATTCCCATTGTGGGAACTACTGATTGACATCAAGGCACTCTGTTGTCATGGCTCTAGTTAAAAAATGTGAAAGAAACTGGATCTTTTCAACCTAAAGGTTCTCTCTGTATAGTTAATTAAAGACATTTTAAGAAGACATTTGGATTATAGGAAAGTGATGATATCACGTTATGACATTTATTCCTTACCCCAAGAATCTCAGTAATTGGTTCACCTATTCAAAACTGTTATTTTATCAGAGGCTAAAGATTCCAGGACCCCCAGTCAGACTTATCTAATTTCCCTAATTGGCATAAAAGAAAAGAACTCTGGACATAAGAAGTTTTTCATTTGAGAACATGCCATTCACTCACTTGTTTTAAGACAGAATTTAATGTAAAACTTACCTAATGCTAATGAAAGTTTGTAGGAAACTTTAGCCAGGGCTTAACCACTGGCTAATATGCAATTTATTCCATTGTATTAAAAAATTTTTAAATTTAATGAAGATTCCACAGAAATATAAACTATTAGAATGTAGTGTAGCTCAGGGTGCATATTGTAGAGATTCTCACTTTACAATGAAGGAAACTCAAGCCTGGAAAAAGATTAAATTACCTTTCTATAATTATATAAAAGATAAACAGATAGTCCATAGCAACATAGATACCAGATCCCATCGCTTTTGACTTTTAGTCCAGTATTTTTCCCAGTAGGCCAGGCTATTTTATGTGATCAGAGTTATTTTATTGTACGCAATGCTGTTGTAATAGATGAGAAACAGAAGGTGTACTCATCGCTTTCTAAGAACTTCTGCTCTCAAAAGCGTTGTATCTTACAATGGATAGATACGTGTATTTACAAGTATATCTACGACTCCTTCACTACTACTTCTTTCCTTCAAAATTTTTTTTTTTTTTGTGACCGGGACTCACGCAGTCTGTCACCTAGGCTGGAATGCAGTGGCGCAATCATGGCTCACTGCAGCCTCTGCCTCCCAGGCTCAAGTGATCCTCCCGTTTCAGCCTCCTGAGTAGCTAGGACCACGGGCACGCACTACCATGCCTGGCTAATTTTTGTGTTTTTCACGGAGATGGAGTTTCCTCATGTTGCCCAGGCTGGTCTCAAACTCCTGAGCTCAGGTGATCTTCCCCTCAACCTCACAAAGTGCTGGGCTTACAAGTGTGAGTCACTGTGCCTGGCTTAAAAATGTTGTAAAATATATGTAAAATCTGATCATATATGGTAGCCCAAGCCAGTAAGACAACAAAACCAGTCAAATGAATGCACAACAGCATGGTCTGAAGATGGTAGAAGTGTGATTTAAAATATCTTACCAATAAGTGCAGAGTAGTTAAAAAAAAAAAAAAGAAAAGAAAAAGAATAAAGAGATGTGATTTAGATAAAACTGTATGAACAAAGGCACAGGTGAGCCTAGTAAGAGTCGGCACCATGAGGTACCCATTAGGAAAAGAAATCCAGGTTAGGCTGCACAAATTGAAACATGATCAATTCGAATGATGGAAGTAATAGGACTGTTTTGCTTTGTGTAGCCACATCATGGGAACTTGTGTTATGTTCTGTGTGACGCATCATTCAAAGCACTACTGATCAAGTGGAATCTATTCCTAGGCTCTGAAACTGAATGTTGAATAGGCTAGAGGTCACAGAGTAATGTCTAAAGAAGTTGCAGATATGTTGTGTAGAGAAAGAAATTCTGGATGGGGGATGACAGATGGGGAGGGGCCATCAGGTGGAAACCAAACTGGATATGAGCTCCCTAGATTTCAGTAACTGAGGGACCACCATGTTTGGAAACCACACTAGATTTGAGCTCCCAAACTTTGAAATCGGGGGCTAATAAACAGAAGCTCCAGTGAGTGTCCCACTATCATGGGGTAGGACCTTTTGGCCCAGAGTTTCTTGGTTTTTGCTTTGTTTTGTTTAGAGATGGAGGCTTGCTCTGTCACCCAGGCTGGAGTACAGTAGCATGATCTCGGCTCACTGCAACCTCTACCTCCTGGGTTCAAGGGATTCTCATGCCTCAGCTTCCCGAGTAGCTGGAATTACAGGTGTCTGCCAACACGCCCGGCTAATTTTTGTATTTTTAGTAGAGATGAGGTTTCACCATGTCGGCCAGGCTGGTGGCGGACTCCTGACCTCAGTTGATCTGCCCGCCTCAGCCTCCCAAAGTGCTGGGATTTCAGGCATGAGCCACCGTGCCCAGCCTTGGCCCAGGTTTTTAAATACTCAGGCTGTTGCATTCAGAAGATGGAATGGCTTGTCTCTCTCCCAGGGCCCTGCATTTATAGTCACCAGCAGCATTCCCCTCGAGCCTGGATGATTACATGGAGGAGGTTTTAAAGGGCAGCATTCACAATTTAGATTTGCGGTCAGACCAGATGACCTTTTTAAGGTGCTTTCCAGCACCTGGGGTTTTATGATTCTATTTCTATTATGCATCTACGCTGGGTATGTGTCACATTGTTTGAAGCAAACACTGAGAATGAACAGGAGCACGGTGTGGAATGTGGATGGCGCTCACATCTATTTTGTGTTTCAATTTCTGGAAGCGGTCTTTGTCTTTGAGGCAGTTTGGTCCCTGACCTTCTGTAACATCTGGAGCTCAGCCACACTGTCTTTGTTTACTGTAAAGCGCATGGAAAAACCGACTTCCTGACAGTGCTCTGCAAAGTCTAAGGTCAAACCACTCACAGGTGAACAAACACAGTTCTTCCACCTTCAACTTGCCATTTGGTCCCTGTAAAATGGACGACAGTAATAACGCTGGGTAGCAGAGAGAGGGGAAATCAGTCCTCTGCCAGCAGCCAGCAATGAGTCACTTTGTCATTCTGCTTTGGGAAGGGCTCATCTTAATTCAGCATCCATTTTGAAGACGTCAGAAACCATGACATGCAGTTTTAAGTGCTCTAGCAACTCTACTGAATAAACCTAGAGACCCTGCCTTTCTTGACACTGTCAGCACATCATTAGTGTTTCCTAGGACTGCACAGATAAAGCATAGCATTCTTACATACTTACTCATTTCAAGGACTGAAGCATCACTTTCATTGAATATTCACACCATGCAAGCTATTTCTGCTATGATAAGATCTCCAAGGGGCTTAGGTGGGTTGGCTCCCTGTCAAGAGAGCATACCCCTTTTATTTTTTTTAACTAAACTCTGCTTTTTTTTTTTTTTTTTTTTTTGAGACGGTGTCTTGCTCTGTCGCCCAGGCTAGATTTCAGTGGCAAGATCACGGCTCACTGCAACCTCCACCTCCTAGGCTCAAGTGGTCCTCCCACCTCAGCCTCTTGAGTAGCTAGGACTACAGGTGCACACCAAATTTTTATACCTTTTTTTGGTAGAAACAAGGTTTTGCCATGTTGCCCAGGCTGGTCTCGAACTCCTGGGCTCAAGCAGTCCACCTGCCTTGGCCTTTCACAGTGCTGGAGTCAGCCACTGGCCCTACCCTACCTCTGCTGCTATTATTTTTTTTTTTTTTTACTATCATCAAATGTAAAAGCTTCCCTCTGTCAAAGGAAGGGAAATGTCTTCCTGGTTAAGTGTACTGTAAGCTCTGTAAGGGCCTTAGACAGTGCCTACCACAGTGCCTTAGACTAGCAGGTCCACATAATGCATTTGTGTGAACATCATCGAATCAAACAAAGACCCTGTTCACACAGTTACTCAATATCACTTATTTGTGAGATCCAAGTTTTCTTCTTACTATTTAAAGGATTAAAATTGATCTAAAGTGACATAAATGATAACATTCCCAACATAAATTTACATTTTTCTTTTTTCTTGGAATAAATTCAGCTTTGGCTGTATTTTGCTATTTTTTTCTCGTTCTCTCTCTTTTTTTTTTTTTGTCTCTAGTATAAGCAGGCTCTTGAAATGCCCTAGTTATCTAACATTGCTCTTGAACTCCACTTACAAATGATATACTAGCCTTTTACTAAAATATATCTGGGTATTAAAAGCTCAATTCTTTACTGCTGATGAGAAAGATTATTAACACTTTTTTTCCCCAGCTATAATAGGAAGCAGTAACACCCCTTTTTACTTCCACAGCCAGAGGCAGTATGTCACATTAACCTTCATTAACTGCCCAAGAAATGAGGTACGTTCATTACTGTAGTATTCTGGTTAGCTAAGACTGTGTGAGAACGCTGATAAATGTCTGTGGTTTCTCCTTTGGCTATTTAAAAAAATTAAAGAATGGTAAAGTATGTTAGTCCGCTTACCTTATCGCCCTGATAAGTGCAACATTCTGAGTAGGGACCCAGATCTAGAGAGGATGACTCTGCAGTTGGTGGGCAAGGGTGGAGGTTGCTGGGGCAGAGTGGAGCAAACAGCCTGACCAAGATCAGCCTCTAGAGAAGCATCCGAGGCATGTGGTGGGGGAAAGCAGGTAGCATCTGAAACCCAGGCCAAAGGTGGAAAGAGAAAATAAATTCTGTTACTTTGTAACTAATGACATGACAGAAGCCAAGCCACATAAGCCACTCAGATACCCTGTGAATTACTAAATTCACTCTAGAGATTTTTATGTGGCATCATCACTTCTGATGTTCCCATTTCAACCTCCATCACCTTCATTTATTCATTATTTTAAAAAGATATATCAAGCACTTTGCTAGCTACTGGGGAAAAAAAAAATGAATGACGCAACTCCTAAGCTCAAGGAGCAGCATTCTTTCTTCATCTGCACTATAAAAAATGTTCACCGCGGCACTCTTTACAGTAGCAAAGACCTGGAACCAACCCAAATGCCCATCATTGATAGACTGGACAAAAAGTGTGGCACATATACACCATGGAATACTATGCAGCCATAAAAAAACAATGAGTTCGTGTCTTTTGTAGATCAAGGGATGAATCTGGAAACCATCATTCTCAGTAAACTGACACAAGAACAGAAAACCAAACACCACATGTTCTCACTCATAAGTGGGTGTTGAACAATGAGAACTCATGAACACAGGAAGGGGAGCATCACACATTGGGATCTATTGGGGGGCAACAGGTGAGGGACAGCAGGGGTAGGGAAGTTGTGGAGAGATAACAAAGGGAGAAATGCCAGATATAGGTGACAGGGGGATGGAGGCAGCAAACCACATTGCCATGTATGTACCTATGCAACAATCCTGCATGTTTTTTCACATGTACTCCAGAACCTAAAGTGCAACAAAAAAAAAATGTGTAAAAAAAAAAAAAAGAAACAGGTATTCCCAAATATTTTATTTTTTTTATTTTGGCTTTTCGCAGTATTAATATTAAATGTCTTATTTTAAAATGATGACTTTTTACCCTCAAAACCATGCACACACACCGACATGCACACAGACACAGAAATACACACACACCTACACACATATGTGTGCACAACTTGCATAAACACACATATGGATGCACACATATACAGAGGCACTACTTCCTTGCACTCATATCTTAGATTTTAAATGGCCACTACTGCAAATCAACAGATGCTTTATTCTGCAGGACCTTGCGTTTTGAGTTTCCTAAATACTTTGGCTTTTTCTAGCTTCAACAGCAATGAAAAAGTAATATGTGTCTAACATGGATTTGTGGTGACACCTTGATTATACCACTCCTCTATGACTCACCAAGTCTTATCTGCTGTCCTGCTTTCATGCCTACAACAAAGGTGCTGAGAATGGGCCACACTACACAGTCCATTACAGTTTACTGCCCTGTACTTTTCTAAGAATGGCGTCTTTATTAAGTTTTTCTCTGAAAGGCAATTGAGAGCATCTCCCAACTTACCCATTGCCCTATCAGAGAGATGGTATGCTATAGAAACTCAATATTAGCAAAAGGGAATTCATTATTTTAGAAAGATCAGTCTCCCCATATGAAAACTTGAAGATTAATGCATATATCAAAAGTTACTTAACAGAATCTAATTATTTTAAAATTATGAATTTGAAGGTAAAAACTTGGCAGTGTTACATATAAATAATTAGTGGCACCTTTGGAAAACATTGATGTTTTCATTAGTAAATGCATGTAGTATTGATAAAAATATTTAATGAGTATTTTAAAAAAACTTACAAGGTATTATGTTATTATTTCACCAATATGCTTCTTTAGTTTTTTAAACATAAGTAAAGAAAAGAAAAACTTCTACCACAATATTTATGTCAGTACATTTGAAGATTTAAATTCTTATGTTAGGCGCATTGTCTGTTTCCAGTATCTAGATTACTATGAAAGGTTTTACAACTTTTAGCTATTTCATTAGAATTGTTGGACTTTAAAATATATTGCTTTTATTTCATTAAGTTCCTTTCTGGTTTTATAAATAAAAATATAATATTAAGCCAAATATTTCATCCCTCTTTCATTTCTAAGTGAATGTAGACAATGCATTCAATGCTTTCCGATTTCAACATTAAAAAATGAATTATCAGTGAAATTATTTTCTATTATACCTATTATTTTATGTAATAGCCATTTTCTTTTTGAAAACTGAAGTCCTAATAAATGATGTACTTTCTTATATGTTACCATAAAGTGGTGAAAAGTTGTCCTGAGTTTTTTCTACCATTGAAACCAAAATAAAATATAATACATTACTTTACTAAAGTGACTATTCACATCTTTCCATATATTGTAAAACTTTCCCTATGGATTTTACTTTCTTCCATTCATTTCTACTGTTTGACTTACTTGTATTTTGCCTTAAAAGATAATAATCTGTATAAAAATATCTTATAAAATCAGAACTTGGAATCATATTAACCCATATATTAATCATATAAACCCACGTATATAATCATATAAACCCACATATTAATTTTAAAATATAGTTGCTTGGTCACTACCAACGTTCTAATATAAGATTAAATACATACATAGTCGTACTTATTTTAATTATGTAACTGTTACATATGATGCACAAAATCTATATTTCACTGCAGTTCCCTTGTCTATTCTGCTTATTTAACCCATAATTATCTTTTAAAAGTACAAAATAATAATTATTATTATTAATAGAAAACAATTTTAAAATCTGGATTATATAGATAGGATTTTATAATCTTTATGTTCTCACTGATGACCTATTTTGATTTTGGCCATTTAAGAAATGAACTGCTATTTCTGTGAAATTGATATGCTTTTTTAGAGTTACACTTTTGTTATTACTTTATTAGAGAACATAGTAGAACATATACTATATATTTTGACAATTTTATACTTGGAAGAAAACAGCAATAGAATATCTCTGCATGACACCTTTTGGCTATTAAATCTTGGCTATAGAACTGGGTGCTACAAATTTAAATATAAATTTACTTTTTAATGAATTGAACTGATTTTTAATGAATTAAAAGCTCTAGGTACAGTTTTACCAGTTTTCTTTGGTTTTGTTATCACTGACATTTTTATGATTGCTTGGAGTACATAATCTTACAGAAATCCAGATGTCTAGAGCTCTCAAAAGTTTATAAAAGATCTGGATTTTAAGTACAAATAATTCTGCTGTAAAGAATCCTAGGTCATGGCCCCTTTTACCTTCTCTAGCTGTTCTATTCTCCTGTGTGATCTCATTTGATCTCATATTGTTAACTTTTGGCTCATTACACATGCACACACATACATATTTTTTTCAGCCTTAGGTTCTAGACTTCTATAGTCTATTCTCTGCCAGATTGTTTATTCGAATGTTGTAGTAGATACTTGTTTTTATGTATTGTTTTCTGCCTGCCTTAAATCCCTTCCTCTAATTTCAAGTAAAGTAATTTTTTTTTTTACTTTAAAATACTACCTTAAATAAGCTGGAACAGAAAACCTAATAACCCACATTTGCCACCAAAAAAGAGAAAAGGTGATCTAAGCAATGTAGAGTTCTTTATTTTTTGGGTAATCATTGATATAACTATTGTCATAGATTGTTTTAAAACCAATCAAATGTATCGTACGAATTATATCAATGTTACTGAAAATGGTGGCTATAAACAATCGTCCTGCTGAACTGAAATTATTATATTATCTTACAATTCCCAACAAAATCAGCACTATTCATTTTACTAAATACTGTAACCGGCTAAAGTATAAATCAAGGGCTAAGTTTTATGTTATTCCAGATCCCAAATCTCTTGTGGGCACAGCCACATGCTTATTTTATGATGCAAGGTTGTACTGCTAATGTTTGCATTGTATTTTATCTTTAAGTAATACCCATCTTTCTCCCTTTAGTAAAATCCTAGTAAGTTAAATAGCTTTCTAATCCCAATTTTCTGCATTATTTGGTTAATCTGTTTTGTATTTATCTGTAGGGCCTGGCAGTTAGAGAGCACCTGTGCTAATTACATTTTTCCACTTAGAAATTCCCATTGACTTCACCTGGGGACCTTACTGCTCCCATGAGTTTATTCCTAGTGCTCTCACTGCCAACATCCTACACCACTGACCTTGAGCTTCTGGAGGATCACACTGGTCAGAGTCTTTTGGGTCAGTGTGCATTCTCTGTTTCATTCCTTTTTCTTAACATCATGAACTATTTATTGGTCTGTTTCTCTATTATTTTAAACCATAGTATCTGACTGGGGTCTTTACCATCCTGTCCCATGCTTCTAGAAGACTCTTCTAAGTGTCCATTATGAGCCAATAAATCTTTTTCCTCAGATTACCTCTTTTCAGCAAAGACAAATGTGATTTTCATAAGACAACAGATGCGCCAATTTTGTCCCATTCTCTCTTAGAGCATTTTGGCCATTGTTGTTTTATCCACACGTGCTGCTTGCTGTCTTTGAGTGCTTATTGAGAATATTCCGAGTATATATTTTGACAATAAAATTGTGGTGTAAAATTTGAAGTTCCCTTGGAGGCACTGTGTACTTTTTTGCCTACCTTGTTTAGGGAAGTATAGATTGATGGTTCTTCCTAGTTCAACTGCTTATCAGCCTGGCTTTAGCTATATAAACATGTGGATATTAAGAGACTCCTCAGTAGGCTTATTCCAGGGATCCAGCTTACCTAAAACTGAGGTATGTCTTACTGATCGCAGGGGCTCATGATTCAAAGACAAAGATCATCCAGTGTAGCTGAGAAAGGACCCTAATGAGCAGTGTCTGGCAGTGTATTAATCTCTCCCTAATTGCCTGCTCTGTCTTTCCTCTATTGTGCTGTATCTTTTATGGATATTTATTAAAGCCTTGTACATGTAAAACTTGTGTCCTGTGAATTACTGGATACCAAGTAAGTGATATAAAATTCAGAGAGGTCGCTAGTTTCAGGTATAACTCAAACCAAGGGCTTGAAGATTTCTCTTGATCTTTTGTGTTTTGAGCTAATCTCATAGAAAAAAAGTCTATATTCATGTCCTTATCTTGCCCTCAATTGAACTAGAATGATGTTGAGTGCACAGACAGTATCACATGGGTGGTAGACATCCACAAATATAGTTCAAATATGCCAAAAGGCTTCCATAGGCACTTTGGTGATCACTGTGACTGTGTTTGGACCATCTTTTCTCCTTTGTGTTGGCAAATGTGGGTTATTATATTTACTGTCACACCTGGTTTGAGGGGAAGTTCCAGAATAAAAGAATAATTCTTTTACTAGGAATCTAGGAGACTAGATGCTGGGCAAGTAGAAAGAAAAAGGAAAATTTAAAAAGTGATATTTACTATCACATTTAAACAGATTTGGGAGAGAATGGAATAGAAGGATCTGGGACTATCAGTGGTGGACATATAAATCTGTCACATCTAAACTGACATTGATCTCCATTTGCTTAGTATTCTTTTTCCTTAATTGTTACTTTGCATGCACAATAATATTATCTGTAAGTATTAAGGTACTGATATTATGACAAATATAACGCAATACAGATATTTGAACCTGTTTTTTAAGAGATCATCACCTAAAGTAATAGACACAGAATGGACTATAATCCCATTGAAGTACAAAGTCTTTTGAATATATTTGGGAGGCAATAGTTCCTGCGTGCTACTTTACAAGATGGATTCTCTACAGTAGACATACCTACAAAACAGAGACCAAAACACAAAGCAGCGTTAGCATTTCAATTGTTCATGTACAAATGTGATATTATGATTGATTTATATATATGTGTGTGTGTCTCTGTATACATATACGTGAATACATATATATGCACACATATATGTACATGTGGTCTTTATCCATGATTCCTGGCTCATAACTCCCATAACCCTTGTTATAGTAAGTAGACTCTTTTCTGCTCATAACTCCCATAACCCTTGTTATAATAAGTAGACGCTTGAGTAAGCAGACTCAAGAAATAGATTTCTTGCCCTCCTTTTATCTGTCTAAGGCAGAACTCTAATCTTACTATCTATGGGTCAATCATAAGATACTCCTTTAAGAGGGGGTCCTGCCCCATACACTGGAGGAAGAAATGGTTCATAGAGAGGCCAAGAAAAGTTTGAACAGATAGGCCTTGCTGTGTTTAGATCATACCTTTTTTGTTCAATCACATTTCTACATGGTTGTCAATTGTGCCTATCCAATGAAGTCTCCACAAAAGGCCCAAGAGGACAGAATCCAGAAAGCCTTCAGATAGCTGAACACATAGAGGTTCCTGGAGGGTGGTGCGCCCAGGGAGGGCATGGAAGCTTTGTGCTCCATCCCCCATACTTTGTTCTATGCATCTCTTCATCTGTATCCTTTGCAACATCCTTTATTATAAACTGGTAAATATAAGTATTTCTCTGAGTTTTGTGAGCCACTCTAAGAAGTTTATGGAACTCAAAGTGGGGGTTATATGAACCCCATCTTGAAGTCAGTTAGTCAGAAGTTTCACAGGCCTGGACGTGCAACTGGTATCTGAAGAAGGGGAGCAGTTTTAGGGATTCAGCCCTCAAACTGTGGGATCTGACACTACCTTCAGGTAGATATTGGTATCCACGGTAGAACTGAATGCTTGCTTGGTGCTGGGGAGGGACTCCCTCCCACACACATTTGTTCACAGAAATCTTCTGTGTTGATGATTGTTGTGATATGAGAGCAGAGGAAGAAATAGTTTGAGTTTTTTTCAAACAAGATTATGTCAATGTCACTGAGATATATCACTGAATAACTCCAGGTTGAGAGATTGTGAATGTAATTTACCTTTGTTTATTATAACTGCAAAGAATGAGTTTTAAGAGGAACAATTTGTTGGAAATTTAACAATATTGGATTAATTTTGGCAGATTTATTTGTAAGATGGAAAAAGACTGGTGAATAATTTACTGCAAAATATTATATAGATTATATATATAAAGAGTAAAATTAGAATTTATATTCATTAAAATGATGGAGAAATTATTGTATTTAAAGGAGGAAGCAGAACAAAAGCCATAAACTTATGGCAGGTTTATAATGATGATTGATTCAAGTAAATGCTGATTATTATATAAAATATATTTGGCCAGTAGCAACAAAAATTGATAAGGACAATAATCGATCATAATTATGTATCTGTATAAATGAAATACACAGATTTAAAAAAAAGTTCTCTTTAAAGCTATAGCTTCAAATAAAAAAGATGTTTTCTGCATTCCAGAAGCCTCACCCTTATTGGTATCTGCAAATATGACGTATCATCTCATGAGAGACTAAGTGTTGTTAGATATGCCATATAATCTCATGAGAGACTAACAATACTCATGAAAGAAGAGAATGTGATTGCAAATGGTAAGAAAATCATTTGGATAATGCAAATGATTTTCTTACCATTTGCAATCACATTCTCTTCTTTCTATTTGTAATTAATTTTCACCCAGATCTTCTCTTACAGGGTAGGACTGCCAGGTTCAGCAGGAGGACTGATCCATAGAACTGGCAGCAGCATGAATATGGCTAGTCATTTTCCCTTTGTCCATTCCTAGTCATGTGGAGTAATGTTAGATAAGTATAAACTTATGGTACTCTGGTTGCTAGCTAAGAAAGAGAGAGAAAAAATGTTAATTTCACCTAAAACTGTTAAAGAGAAGGAATAACCATTTTGAACTCAGCATTCTTTTAGAAAATCTGGCAAACATTTAGAGGTATTGGGTACTATGTTTAGTAATTCATTCTTCCTAAAGCGCAAATTTAACCCAGGTTTTGGCACTACAGAATCAGGCACAGAAAAAAAAAAAAAGCTTGCATTCTCAATATTTCAACAGCCTCAGAACTATTACATTTAATATCTAATGGTAGAGTAGTAAACTTCCTCTTCAAAGTATGTGTTGCTTAATGCTGCACTTATTCAACTAAAGAGATTGAATTTTTTTCAGAACATCTATATTTCTGAAAAAGCTGCAGCTCACTGGGAGTTCTAAGTAAGGTAGAAAGTGGGTAGAATCTAAAGTAAAGGAAACAGTCCCTGGATCTCTCACATGTAAAGTTCACTTTAATAGAAGCTTGTCAGGAAGTTGCTGATAATCCATAAAGTGGCATAATTTTCATCTGAATATTCTCCAGTTTTAGTAATCTCTTGATTTTCTTTTTCTGAGAATTGTGAAAACATTTTAGTGATTACTGGTCAGACAGGGACCATATTCTATTCAAAGGAGTATCTGTCCAACTGCATTTTGCAATCAACAGCTCCTTTTCATATTGAATCACTAGCCATTACTTGGAAACTTTAGCAACCTCAGGCTGCTTCTCAATTATTTTCATTTTTGCCAAAGGAGCAAGGAGCATCTACAATTCATATTCTTCCCTGATTTCCTCTCTGTTCAAATTTCCTTTGTAATCTCCTTAACTATTTTTTACCAATCCTGGATCTACTATCTCCACCCCACATTGATGACCTTTTCTTCCCATTTGTAATTGCACCACTTGGGCAACTTCACCCTAAATGTAGGTAGGAACACATTCTCAGTAAAGGATCCCTACAATCCTATTTCCTTTCCTTTCTTCTAAACAAAGCCTTAACCATCATTTAAATTATAGATTAAAGTATTATGTAAAATATTCTGCTCACAGTGTCAACTGCAAAAACTACACAGAGTTGGATAATTTTCAAAACTCAGAAGACTCCCCAGGTATACGTCTATAAGGCTTTGATGAAGGGTTTGGCACTACAGTTGAAAGAACATGCAGGCAATTATCAGAGTATTCCAAAACTTCCAGTCAATTCTGCCCATGGTCATTTTAGTGGCAGAGAGCACAATTTGTCTTCACATTTTGAACCACCAAGATCTGTGCAAGTTATTTTAGATTCAGAGGTGTCTGGAACATGTTTACTGAAAGGTTTCTTATACACCAAAAATCACATAGCAAAAACCAGGCTGGAAATTGCTTAAACCAGGTAGAAACCATTAATCTACACATCCTTAAGAAGACGTAGTTACACTAATACTGGTTGTCCCCAGGGGAATTTTAAGCTTTAAACAATACAATAAACATTACTAAGTAGCACATTTCATTTTTTTGTGCCCAGCACTCCTTGACTTCCAGATTGTCATTGTAATGAAAGCGAGAGTTGACTCAATTCAGTTGTGAGATAAGCTTATTCTTACACATATTTTCATTTTCAGAAGCAAGTAAATTATCAATTTTGCTTAGCTGGTGTTGCAGACAGACTCTAAGGTCTCCCCACGATCTTTGTTATGGTGTATTCATCTTTATACAATCCTCTTCTTTGAGTATAGGTGGGACTTGTGACTTGCTTCTAAACATTCTGTAATTGTATTACATTATATAACATTTATTTTGATAGCAGACTCACTGAAAAGTTTTGCTCCCCTTGCTAGCTTTGAAGAAACAAACTGCCATGAATACAACATCTGCAAGGAAATTAATTCTGCCAAGAACCTAAGTAAGCCTGTGTGCAGACCTTCCCCAACTGAGCCTCCAGATGAGAATACATACCTGGCTGCCATCTTGATTACAGCCTTGTAGATGAGCTACCTAAACCTTTCTTAGACTCCAGATTCACCAAAAACATTCAATAGTGTACCACCAAGTTCATTGTAACTTGCTATGCAATACATCAAACAAATGCAGTTTGTATGATGGAATTATGTCACTTGCAACTAAAAAAAGTACTATCAAATAGAAATGTCCACAGGAATTCTTAATGCAGCATGTCAAAAATAAAACCCTAGGGTTTCCCTACAAAGCTCTTTACTCTTAAGTCTTCTTCATCTCAGTAAAGGGCATCACCAATCAATAGATTTTCAGTCCAAAAATTTATGACTCCTTTTTGATTCCTATTTTTCTTCAGGAACTACACAAAATTTACTAGTAAAACATGTAATTTTTTTGCTCTTCATTTCCTATGTCTTAATCTAAGCATTTTCATTTTTGGCAATTTGGTGTCAATCAAATCATATTACTTTAATGCTTAAAATTCCTCAATGTCTTCTCATTATTCTTAAAATAAAATCTTAAATCTTTCACTGGCTCCTCAGGACCTGCCTGATTTGGCTTTCACCTGCCACCTTGTCTCATTTCAGACTATTATTCTCATTTCTTGTTGAACTCCACCTATACAGGCCACCTTTCTACAAATTAGTACTTGATCTTTGCTTCTTCTGAAACACTCTTCAAAGCTCTGCCCGTTTATTACTAGCAAAAAGAAGCACGATTTTATCTTCTCTATCACACTTCATTTTCTCTGTCAAAATGGGCATAATCTGATTTTTCCTTTTGTTTCTGAATGTATCGCTTGTCTTTTACTTGTGATGGTTTTCACTATAAGTTCTTTCCATGAAGTCAACACCCTATTCTGGTTTGTTCACTTTTGTATCTTCATTCTTATCTCAGTTTCTACATGCCTAGCTTTATAATAATACCTTCTCTCTCTCCCTCTCTCCTCTCTTCTGCTTTTCTCTCTCTCTCCCCACCCTCCACACACACACATATATATATATTTGAACACGTATATTAAAACATCTTTTAAGACTATTCTTAAACATCATGGGCAATTCTATTAATTTTTCCCTTTGTCTGGTGACCTTTCAAGCCATGTATTTCAGATGATGTCTCTACAACAATGGTAAGGCTCACAGGTTTAAAATCAAACTACGTGTAACCATTAAACAGCCTTTTAGAGTCAATCACTGAAAATTTATGGTTGATTTGTTGTAGCCCCATATTCTAGACTAACAGAGTCCCTAATCCATTGCACGTCTTAATGAATGTGCTAATCTTGCTTGGAAATCAGAAAATGTGTCTGATATTTCTTATTCTTTCTGCTTAGTACTCACATGTTCATGCTCATTCAAACTCTGGTTCCTTTATAAAGACTTTTGTAAACTCAAAAGTTAAGGTAAGAGCCATATTGCTTTTTAGTAAGAGACAATAATCTTAGCATGTGCAGGACTTTAGATAAATTACCAATTTCTGCAATAGAAGCTACTAGTTCCAGGGCAGGTACAGGTCATAAACTTAAAAAGAAACTTAAGGAAAACTCCTGTTTCTGTTCATGATAGAATAAGTGGGAACGGACTTTCTCTGTCTTAGCAGAAAACTAAGAAACTTGATAAAATATATGAAACACATATTTTCAGATACTGGACACAAACAGTGGACTGTGATTCCTAAAACAAAGAGAAACACAATGAAGTAAATGCTGTTGTTGTCTTGGATATCTGCTTGGAAGTAGTTTTGGGTTCATGGTGGAGGAAAGGGAAACTTTGATTTAAGGAAAGAGGTCAGAGTTTAGGGAGAATAAGAAAGATAGGCTGATGGGAGAGGAAAATGGCAAGTTATTATTTCATGGGTATGGAGCTTTAACTTTACAATATGAACATTTCCTACAGATATGCTACAATGTGAATATACTTTACAGTGCTGAACTATACATTTAAAATTATTAAGATGGTAAATTTGGCAGTATGTATATTTAACCACAATTTTAAAAAGAAATAGTACATGATAAAAAAGGGAACAAATAACAGATGGAACAAATGGAAAAATATTAGCAAGATGGCAATTTTGAACCCAACCATATGGGTTACACACATTGAATATAAATGACTTAAACACTCCAATTTAAAGGCAAAGGTTGGCACACTAAATAGGTTAGCAACACCCAACTAATGCAGTTTATATATAAGGGCAAAGTCAAGTTAAAAGTAAAAGGATAGAAAAAGAATAATTCAACAGTAATCATAAATTGGATGCTCAGAGTCCTCATCCATGGATATTTGGCAGAATTTGGTTTCTTACAGTTGTAAAACTAGAGTCTCAATTTTTATGTTGACTTCTGGTCAGGGACTACTCTACCTCTTAGAGGCTGCCCTGGCGTCCTTTCCACATGTCCTCTCCACATGCAGTTCATTTAGAGCATGGCTGATTGCTTCTTTGGGGCCAAAAAGGGAAGATAATCTCTCTCTCTCTCTCTCTCTCTCTCTCTCTCTCTCTCTCTTCCTCTCACTTCTTCTCTCTCTCTCTTCTTCTTTCTCGATTCCTCTCTCACCCTCTCTCCCTCTTCTCTCTCACCTTTCTTTCTTCCTTTTAATCTTTCTGACTTATCTCTAACCTCTCAATTCTCTTTTAAAGTATCCTCACCTGATTAGTCACACACATCCAAGAGAGTCTCCTTTAATTAGCTTAAGAGAATGAATTAGGGACCTGAATTATATCTGAACAATCCCTTCAGCTTAACTATATAACATAATCATGAAAATTATAGGACATTATAGTCACAGTGAAGTAGAGAGGATTTTCTAGCATGTGGACCAGAGGTCAAGAATTTTGGTAGCCATCTTAGAGTTCTGCCTATCACAGCAAATATGCTTATTTTTTGGTACTGAATAGCTTTACTGTTCCCCCATTTCTCCATATATGCCTTCATTTTATTAACTAAATCTTAGATTTCTTTTAGACAAAGCTGGAGAATAAAATTGAACTAGGAACTAACATTAGACTTAAAACAAGAAAGTGCCTAACGCTTAGTAAGCATGGTAGGGATAATGAATGCAAAGATGGTAAATGAAACACCAAGTCAACTAAAAAGATTAAAAGCTCCTAAAACTTATAATAATGTTTACTAGCTTAGACCAAATTTTATTTTAACTTCTTTTGTTTTGTTTTGTTTTGAGACAAGGCCTCTCACTGTTGCTCAGGCTGTAGTACAGTGGCACATGGCACAGTCATCATTCACTGCAGCCTCAACCTCCCAGGCTCAAGTGATCCTTCTGCCTCAGCCTGCCATGTAACTGGGAAAACAGTGGTGTGTCACCACACCCACCTAATTCTTTATTTCTATTTTTTGTATAAATGTGGCCCCACTATATTGCCTAGGCTTCAATTTGGCCTTATATGTTATTGTAGAATGGTGTGTGGACCAGCAAAAATTTGACCAACAAATTTTTCAAAATAATTCTTATACCAGACATATTAAGGATGGGGAGAGACAAAGTCTGATCAATTTCAACCTTTCCCATTTTCCTACTTTTCATTTCTAGAGGAGCCCCCTTCTATTTCTGAACAGTCTCTATTTAGGAATGCTGTCTCATATTACAAATTTAATGACAACAGCATTGACTCTCAGTCCCTCCAGGTCCCCAGCCTCCTTTGTAATATGTGTATGGAGAATAAGAGAGGAGAGACTAGAAGTGGAGTGCCCAAAGTTTTAGAGTTTTCTGCACAAGATGGATATAACTGAAACTTTGAAAGGGCCACCTTGTCTCCCCTTTGTCCCAGTAGGTTAGTTTTCTATTGGCTCACCTAACCAAATGTTACATCA
Organism: Cacajao melanocephalus; assembly: GCA_963573385.1. Classification (NCBI taxonomy): domain Eukaryota; kingdom Metazoa; phylum Chordata; class Mammalia; order Primates; family Pitheciidae; genus Cacajao; species Cacajao melanocephalus. The sequence continues at coordinate 22,766 of CAUYLG010024000.1, forward strand.
AAATGTAGAACTTATTATGTATCCGTGAACTCAGTAAAAGTTTCCAGCTGAAATTCTTATTTTCTATTTACAATTTAGATACTATCCAGACTGAAAAATCTATGTGATTATGTCTCCTATGTTTAGGCTTGTTCTAGTCAATTTAACTAACCCATGACTTTAAATATTAAATCTTCCATCTTTTTTCCCTTTGCATAGCCTCTTCTCCTTCTTATACATTGGTTTGTTCTTTATGACTTTAATAGTTCTCTCACTTTTATTCTTACTCCTCTTGCACCCCTTTTGATTCATTTTTCTTATTATAGCTTTTCCTTTAACTTGTTGCTTTCTGTTACCAATATCCTGTGCAGTTAATGAAAACATCTTCCTTCCTCTGGACCTTTATTAGACAAAACGTGTACCTTAGCTACTCTGTGTTTTCTAAGAGCAAGAACATACTTGGAGAAGTCAGGTTTTTCCCCTACTCTTTTATGAGAATTAACACATTTCTATCAGTCCAGATCAAAGGTAGAGCAGTAGAGCTCATACATATATTAAACAATTTCAACACATATATTAAACAATTTCAACATCCAAATCTTACAAGTGAAATCAGTAATTATTCACTGAAGGCATACTCTGTACCTAACAGTGAGTTTTTAAGCCTGGGAAATTTGAGGGGAAAAAAAGCATAAGAAAGTTTCACTGCTTTCAAGAAATGTATTGTTTTATTTGAGAGAAATAAAGGTAATTTTATGCCAAAACATTCTAAATTAATATGAGTGTTTAACTCATATTACCACGCAGATTGCAGGTCATGAAAATGCTTATAAGAGAGTAAATAACATGTCACAAAATGTAAATGCCATCACCAAATCAAGTAAATAAACATTTTAATGCCCTTAAAACAATGGGAAAGTCATCAGATAAAAAATTTAGAAAGATACCTTAGTTGAAGCATGAAAATAGGCTAAAAATAAACTTTCAAGGAGCTTTTCAGACCTTTAGTTTCGTAAAGGCTATTTGATTTATCCCAGTACCCATCTTTACATCATTTCCCCTGATTTGATTTATTCTCAAAAAGAATCTAGCTACTAAACAATGAAAAAGACAAAAAAATCAGAAATTCATATCTGTGCCAAGGAGACAGGTGAACATTTTGTCAGTCCCTGGGGAATCCATTAATATCAAAAAGGACACCACAGACAATATGTTATTCCACTGTGCATGCTGCAGGTAAAGACTGGCCCAAATCTTCAATAAAAATATGAAAATAATACACACAGACACACACCCACAACACACACAAACATTCTTATTATTATGTACACACCGAACACACAGACTCATGCATGGATAACCATTGCACAGCACACGCACACATACACATTACAACCACACACAACACCCCGCATACATACATCGCATATATACATACTCTTAAATTCCCCAGAGATCAAATGATTAAAACTACAATATGTGTTGTCTTCCTTAATTATAGATGAAATGCTGCAGTTTTGGAAAGTCAAACAGATAATTTTAACTAAAAGTGCATGAATTGTCATTCGTAGGAAATGTATTTTATTTTCTACATCTGCATATTAAACTGACCTAAAGTGTTTTATTCTTGTGATTTTCACAATGCATCTGTAATGTAAGTAACTAGATCAATAGAAGAAGTATACTTTAAAATAAACGATATAGTCAGGTACTCAGTAAATCCTAAAAAGAAGACTTATTAAAGAGGTAAATATCGCATGGCATCATTTAATGGTTGAGGAATTTTAAAAGCTTTTGGGTTGCAGAGAATTTACAAGCTATATCCCTGACATCAAAAGTTACTTTTTTACTGTGTCTTAAAGGCCAGAAGAGTTAATGGAAGTCCTAGAGAGTTGTTTAGGCACTAAAAGAAGTCGTTCAGGCCAAGAATTCCTAGGTGCCAGCTGAAAGGGTAAGTCTTATTCACCAGTTTCCTAAATTATCGCAGTCACATCATTTAAGTGAATGCTGACCCAGCCAACTTAGATTAACTGACTGCAATCTAGAACCTAATGTCAGCAAATATGATCTAAGGTCCCAGAATCTCCCAAACTGTCTGAGCACAAGAGTCATCTTGGACATGAAAATAAACATGTCAAGGCTTTTAGAATCTCTGATTCACTTAGTCTGTGTTGATCCTAGAAATCTTTATTTATAACAAGTTCCCAAGGTAATCATTAACACCAGGCAAATCTGATCACGCTGCAAATAGCTGTTATCAGATGTTTAGCAACAGGACCATGTTATTAGGACCTTTCCCTACAATTCCAGCCCTGGTATATCCTCTTTGTTCATTCTTTCCCTGCTCTACATTTCACTTATTTTTCTACCACTTCTTTCAGTTTGGTTCTGACTGCTAGTTGATCTGACAGATTTTCAACAGCCTCTCAGACTCACAAAGTTTTTAATTACCTATGTTAAGGAAAATTAACTAAAATTTGATAACGCTGCTTTAGACAAACAACAAACTCTCACTAGGTTGCTCTAAAGACAAAAGGGCAAAGTGATGGCAGATAGTTCTCTGAGTGGCCCTGGACCAACCCAGTTGTCCCCAGTGGCCTTCCTTTTCCTCATGTAGCTCTCAAAATAACCACAGCCCAGGCGTTGATCTTCTCTCTCCTAAGGCAGAATGACCTTTAAAGTTTTGCCCAATTAGTCGTGTTGCCCCTGAGGGTGGTCTGCCTTTTGGGGTCCCTCAGTTGTGGTGCAAGTGGGGCACATGCATTGAAGACTGCATCCATCCTGGGCAGCTTTCTTGAACCTTGGGAGACAAGCTCACGATGGCTCTGAGGCTTCCTTTGTCCCTTGATGTGTATTTCTAAGTAGTAACCCACTTTCTACAACTTGATATGTATGACTGCGTTCTGCCTGTCTGGACTCAGGCAATTGGTGAAACTGTAACCCAAATTGCAGTGGGCACAAGTGTTTGTACTTTTATTCCTGGATATTGGCATAGTGATGATCTTTGCTAGCTTTTATGAAGGAGAAGTCCTCTCTTGGGATTGATAATTAGGGAAATCTCTGTAAGTGATACAGTCAAGACTGCTGGGAATCAGGAGGCATAAAAATATTTGTCGTTATTCTTGCCTGTCCAGCATCTGAACCTTCATTATAAATTTGTAAAATCCCTTTCCTTATTAGACAGAGCCTGGGTTTTTTGTTTCGTTTTGTTTTTGTTTTTTGAGACAGAGTCTCATTCTGTTGCTCAGGCTGGAGTGCAATGGTGTGATCTTGGTTCACTGCAGACTCCATTTCCTGGGTTCAAGTGATTCTCCTGCCTCAGCCATGCAAGTATCTGGGATTACAGGTGTGTGCCACCATGCCGGTGTATTTTTAATAGAGACGGGGTTTCACCATCTTGACCAGGCTGGTCTCCAACTCCTGACATCAAGTGATCTGCCCACCTTGGCCTCCCAAAGTTCTAGAATTACAGGTGGGAGCCACTACACCTAGCCTCCTGGATATAGATATTGAAAGTATCAGAGTTCTCTTTCTAACTTCTCTGTAGCTAGGGCCTAGGCATATGAATCAGGGCCCTCCTGTAAGACCCATTCACAATAGTGGAAGTGGTAGTGGCCTCAGAACTTGTGGCTACATCTTGCTTTTAGAAGCATCGGGGACAGCAGTCCTAGCAGAAGCATCCACGTGGTGTGTGCAGTGGTCCATTTCCTGGCCTCTGGATTAGACTTCAATAGTTGCTAATGGAAGAATTTACTGCCCAAGCTTCAGAAGTAAAGATGAAGATTAGTATTTTTCCTTCCAACTCAATATCTCTCATTCTCCTAGAACCTCTGATCTGAGACCTTTCCATCTCACCCTCTGGTAGGTTTCAAAATTGGTTTTGTAAATTGGCTCTTAATTCATTGTATGCAGCAAACAATAAGGGTAAAGAAGAGCTAGTGAAGAAAAAAATTTATTTTCAAATGGCAAACTGATAAAATAAGCAATTAAAAAGGATTAACTATTATAGCTGTTATTACTGCTAATAACATTTTTTAATTTTTTCAAGTATTATTTATACATGTTCTTCATATTGATTGTCTATAGTTCACTAATTGTTAACACAATTTTGTGTGATTTTATTTAAAAAGCTGGATTGCTAGAAGTTTCTTGATGTTTTAAATATATAGTGTTGTTAAATTTTCATATCAACATGATTTTAATTTGAATTAAAAAGATCTAAATTGGCAAAGTCTAAAACTATACTCAGGAGAAATATTCAATAACAGCAATGAGGACATATATATCATAATTTATATTCTGTGCTCATATCCTTCTCTCTCCCCCTTTTCCACCTTTTTCTATCTCTCTCTTTCTATCTCTCTCTGTCATTGACCTCATTCTCTGACACACACACACACACACACACACACACACACACACACACACATACACACACAGCCTGCCTTCAGAAGGCACAAAGTCTCACTTCCTATATGTAGTGCCCTCTTGGGCAGCCTATGATTTTATAGTACTTGCTGCAACTAAATAAAACTGACTAATTGATAACAGAAGTATATGTATACAATAAACCTAAGTTCATATTTTCCTTCTGCTTTTTCCATAATAAAAATATATTTTGATCTCCATCAATCTGACTCCTTTGTCATCTCATAAATGATTCCAAATCTGGCTGGGAAAGAGATTTTATATATAAAATCTCTCACATCCCCAAACTAGTATAGAACTCTGGGAAAGGCAGGGAGTAAAAATATTTAATCAGCCTGCTGATTAAAAAAAAATATTTGTTTTTTTAATCAGCCTGTCACTGGTCCCCCTTGTCCTCGTGGCCTCTCCTGCTAGCCACTGCTGAGATGTAGCTGTTCCTTGCATGTGGTTTCCCAGCATTAACAGCAGTGACTGGGTCTTAACAGCATTTAGTCATTGTCCACACAGGCAGTCTGTGTGCTGCTCATCCAGAGCCCAGTTACATCCCTTGACTTATTCTATAATATGTCCCCAGTCCTTTTAAAAGGGGGTATAGGAACCTGTGGCTGCATCTGCCACTTCAAGTTATGATGTTCTCTTATTGATCTCAGGACATTTTTCAGAAGCAAATATTCAGTTACTCTGAATCTATGCTCTATGTAGACATTCTTCAAGAGGTTTTCAGTCTTGCTAGGCCACATTCTTGAAAATCAATTTCTTTTCTGTCCATTAAACATATTTGTTTTGCTGGAAAAGAGTGCTTTTCAAACTGAAAGTTGTAGCTGGTGACATCAACCTATTGAGTCATACAGTTAAACCAAAATTTAGAAAATAACCCAGAAAACATGACATTTTCCATTGCAGGACCAACAGGATGTTTTGTAAAATGACTGTTTTTGGGTCTTTTTATTTTGTTTTGTTTTGTTTTTGCATTAGGTTGAATTGTTAGGTGAATTCTAACTCTTGGTCCTGGCCAAAAGCTTTTTTCTTTTTTAAAAAAGTGATATAGACTACTTTATACTTGAGAATTTAACTCCAGTAATGGGCATATTGGTGAGCTCACTCAGAAATACTCAAAACCATCAGTATCCCCCTATATTACTCTCCTTTGATTATTCTCTTTCCTCTCATCTAGGGGATTGTTGCTGCAGCAGTGTCTGAAATCATTTTACATCTTTCCCCATGCAATGGTTTATGATGCAAACATTAGGTTTTGAATTCTCCAAAATCTTTAATATATACATATGTATATATGTGTGTGTGTGTGTGTGTGTGTGTGTGTGTGTGTGCATCTCCAACAAAAAAATACCAAAAAAATGATTCTTTTCAAGAATTTTCTAAGAGTACAATAAATGGACTTTGGCTTTCTGGCCTACTGTCTTGGATTCCATTGAAGCCACTCTGTTTACTTTCCCTAAACTGTAACCATTCAGTAGAAAAGAAACCTAATGGCAAAAGAGAAAAGTGCAGAAGATAATTTTTTAAAATGTATTCTTTTTTTCTTCATATCCAATAACACTGATTTTGGTCAGACCCTCATAATCTCTCATTTAAAGTTCTCTGAGGGCCTCCTTCTAATATTACAGTATTTATACTCAAACCCAGTGATTATATTCTTCCCACTGTCACAAAGGCCAAGGGGATTGTATTAGTCCATTCTCATGCTGCCATGACCAAGACTGGATCATTTATAAAGAAAGAGGTTTAAGTGACTCACAGTTCCACATGGTTGTGGAGACCTCAGGAAATTTACTAACATGGTAGAAGACACCTCTTTACAGAGTGGCAGGAGAGAGAATGCGGGCCTAGTGAAGGGAGAACCCCTTTAAACAACCATGAAATCTTGTGCTAACTAACTCACTATCACATGAACAGGATGGGGAAAACTGCCCCCGTGATTCAATTGTTTCCACCTGGTCCCTCCCACAACATATGGGGACTATGGGAACTATAATTCAAGATGACATTTGGGTGGGGACAGCCAAACCATATCAGGGATAGATATCTATAGCATGAAAATCAGATCTTGTCACTTCTTCTAATTAGGTTTTTTATTATTAAAGAACACATTACCCCAAGACTTAGTGTGTTAAAACAATTACTTTTTAAATAAAATATTCTAATATTTTGGTCCCAAATTCAGGCAAGGCTGAGATAAGTGATTCTCATTTACATCTAATGTTGGTGGCATTCACTGTGGGCTTTTTAAGGATGTTCTAATCTAGAGAATCCCAGCCATTGTCATTCACATGTCATTCACCTGTCTCCATCAGGGTGAAGAAAACAGAAAGACTGGGCTTAGCTGGGATTATCAGCCAGAGCATCTGGGAGAGGACTTTTCTGCATAGTCAGACTTCTTTCAGAGAGGCTTGGGGCTCCCAGAAAGTGTCCCAAGAGATTGGAAGCGGATACTAACAATCCATTAATGCCTGGGCCCCAAAACTGGCACATACATTCTGCCACATTCCTCTCATTAAAGCTGTCACTAAGGCCAGCGTAGATTCAAGAGGAGTGGAATTAATATACTCCACTTCTGAAATGGGAACAGTGACAAAAGATTTTAATTATCTTTGATCTACCACATCACCACTCTGCTCAAAATAACTTTTCTATCTATCTTTTTAAAGAAATTGAAAACGTTTATGATCTGGCCCACTTGTCTCACAGCCTCTTTTCTTAAATTTTTGTATTTCAGAAATCTTGACGTTTCCCAAATTTGTTTACTTATTTTTGTTTAAAAAACACTTAGACATGCACTATTATAGTTTACATGCATAGATTCATGATAACCCTATGATGCAGTTCATATTTTATAAATGAGGAAACAGAGGCTTAGAGAGTTTACGTAACTTTTCCTAAGTTTTCACTTAGTAAGTTGTCGAGTTACATTTGAACCTAAAAACCATAGTCCCAAAGTCCTGGCGTGTAACCATTACTACTGGCTGCTAAAAAGTCTCTTTCTTCTGACTATACATATGTTTTCCTCTCTCTTGGTTCATCCATGTAGCAAAAGCAATATATTTTTTTCAATACCAGCTTAGTTAACACCTCCTCTCTGAGATGTCTTTGGTGCTTTGCATGTACATCTAGTTAAGCAATGATTGTGTTTTCTGCTTATACGCTTTGCCTGTTTCCACAGTAGCAGGCAGCATATTTGTCCTCTAATTTCCATACCCTAAATTTCAGCACAGTGCCAGACACATGATTTATGCTCTGTAATTACTAATGTAAAAAAAAAAAAAAGGAATGACTAGAGATGTCTCAGTGAGTGGCCCTTTCATTCTGTACCTTGAAAGCTGACACTGAAGGCTGGACAAGTTTTCTGCCATTCTATTCATACTAGAACATATTTTAAGAATACCTATGAGGAGATGGACAATATTCTCCTTTGGTCTGAATCATAATATACACATTTTATAAATCTTATTAATTTTCTCTCATGCTAGTAATACTTAATGTGTTCAGTTTTGAAGAGAAAGTTTCATTTTAGGAGCTCCCATTTCATGTGAAGAGATCATAAATGTCGTACGTTTCTAGCCGAGGTTTCACAGTGAGACACTGACTCTATAAAAATTCAGTGGCATTGAAGAATACTAAGAATATTATTAGAGTTAGGGTGGCTATCTGGAGAATGAGCTATGTATAAAAGAAAATCCATATTTAATTAAAACGAAAATTGCAGGGCATATTATGTGTAAGAAAGAAATGATATACATGCACGGTATTCACTTAATGCTTAATGAGAACATCTGGTCATATTTCTGGATTTTAAATTTAAACTGCATTGTAGGGAAAGGCCTTTTTTCCCACAGGCTACAATAGAAAGTCAAAGCTTAAATGATATAATGAGTAGATTTATGCAATTCAATTGTGGTGTCTCTAAACCTTAACATAAAATTATACTGCAGAGGATGAAAGGTGCTCAAAGAAAACAGGAACCAATATTTATCTGGTAATCAAGAAGCTATGGATAAAGAGCAAAGAATGCATAATGCAGACAAACTCTTACCAGATTATTTCTTTTGGTCAGTAATCCTGCAGGAAAAAATGGAGAATTTAAGAGAGTTTAGTGACAACGAAAAGAGAAAAGAGAGCTCACAGAATTGTATTCCCAAAGTAGTGATTTTTTTTTTTTTGTGACTTGTACTTAGCTAACTGTGTATGTGTGCAACATTATAGACACATCTTTACCAGGACAAACTTAATAGAAATGCTTGGGAATATCCAGATGGGACTTTTGAAATAACCTATCAAATAAGTAGTGTTAATTCATGGTACAAATAAAATTAGTGGTGGCAATGATACTGGATTTTAATATTGTGGGAGATAAATATTTTAAATTATTTGCTTAAAAAGTTCAATATAAAAAAAGAATAAAATTTGTTATCATGTAATGATGTGATTTTTACTTTGGTAAAGAAGATATTTTATATGGAAAACAAAGTAAAAATATTTCTGTATTTATGTTTACGTAGAATAATTTTCCAGTGGAATCTGTACTGAAATACTCTTATATTTTATATGTTTAGTAGATCAATGTATAAATTATATAATCAATTTAAAATCATAATCTTAATAACCAAGAACTAGAATAATCAAGGGAAAGACATTAATGTTATTATTCATTCTTTAAGTTGCCATCTTTCTCTTTAAATTTTAAATACAAAGGTTATAAAAATAATTGTATTAATATAAAAAGTATCTAGTTAAAAAGTGCCTATGGTACGTTAAACAAAAGAAATACATAATTAGCACTTATTTTGGTTAACATAAACATACTTAGACCAATTATTGTTCATATTTTTTCACTTATAAATTCAGTGTATTTTAGGAAATAACTTGCATGAATTCAGAATTTTATTTTATTGTATTGAATGAAGGATTTTACAGATTACTTTTCCAATTATGTTTCAGGGTTCCTGTACTTTGCCAATTGTTTAAATTTAAACAGAAGGAAATGTTTTCTTTATTTTAGAAAGTTCATAAAAATTTAACATTTCAAAGTATTATTTTAGTTCTTTTAATCAGAATATATTTGGCTAGACACTATTTAACAGTAATAAAACAGACATCTTCTTCTACCACATTTACATGAAAAATAACCAAAACAGACTACTTATTCCTAATCATACCTTTGCTCTTTTCTTTAAAAGTGACAAAAAATTGATAAGAAAGTAAGTGCCACATCCACTGATCATGGATATTTTATTTAGATACATTTTATTTAGATAAAATAGCCCCTATAACCACCACAGAAGTCGTTGCTCAATAAATATTTTTTGAAAGTTGAAGTGAATAAATGACATAAGCAAGGAATTCTGATTAAATTCTATGAAATAATTTTAAGGAGCTTAAAATGAGGTCTGCAAAATACCAGGCTTTTGCCTAGGGTGGCTGGCTATCCTGGTTCACTAAAAGGTATGGTTAAACTTTGCAGGTTCTCAGTAAGAATGTTTTTCTCAGGTCACTTATTACTACATAAGGTTTACCACTGGGGAAATGATTTAGTGAAAATTATTATTATTTGCTGAAAGTGTTAGTTTCGTTAGTCAAGTGTTTCGTTGCAAAGTCTCTTCTATGATGTCTGCTTGCATCCGTTTCTATATTGGTGTCTCAAGGTTGAAGTTCTTGTATCCAGGGTCTTGGGCAGTCTTTTGGACAGTGGATTCATTGCCTGCTTGTGCAAGTCCCTTTCAAAATACACCTGCTTTATATACACCTGTAAAAGCTTCATTAAGTTACATCCTGGCCTGAAAAATTCTCTATTTCTTAAAATTACTTTATATATTTTCAAGTATGTACAATTAATGTTGCTCTTTTAACATCACTTTTGATTGTAGATATCATTTTTCTCATTTTATTGTGGGTTAATGGCTTATTTATTTCTTACATGAGGGAGAGAGAGAGAGAAATGGAGAAAGGACAGAGGTAGGAACAGAGACACATACACATACAGAGAGAGAATGCATATATTAATATACACTTACCACATACAATTTGGCAGGGGTTTTGGGAACATAATAAAGTTTATATTTATATATTATGCCATGGAAGTTGAGGGAACTGCAACCTGCATGAAGAAATTCAGTATCTACTGAAGAAGGATGAAGGGAATCTGAAAGAGCAAAGGAGAAACATGAAAAGAACACAGCAAAGGAAACCTCTCCTGCGATATCATGGAACCAAAGTGTTCTGTAGTCAAGCACCACATTTTCTTTCTTCCAGAAATTTAAAATATATTTCCTCCCTGCAACACCACAACTTAACATTTTCCACTTTCAGAAAATTCCTGAGTATTCAGAAACAAAGAACATATGTAGATGTTTTTTAGCCAAAGATCAAGACAGACTACTTTTTTCCTTCCCAGGACCCAACTTAACCAAAAGTAGCATATGAGAGCTTTAGAACTCCAAGGGACAGGTATTATTCCAAAGAAATTTTCAGTAAAATTTCTTTATTCTCTTACTCGTTTAATTAAATAAAAATCAGATATTAATTTGCAATAATTGTTCAGATATTTTTCTATTCAAACAGCTTTGAAGCTCTAAACAGAATCGGAAAACACTTCCTGTCTTCTGTCCCAGCAAAGCCTTTTGTTCTTTTGAGCTCCAAAAATGAGACAAGGTCACCATTTTGCCTCCTTTTGTTGACTATTCCGTAATCATGATTGTTTGGCATTGGTGACACACAATTATAATGTTGCCTTGTTCATTTCAGGAAATGAAAAGTTTCTTTTATTCTTTTTTTAAAAGAATATATTTGTTAAATATATTACAAAGCAACAAGCATGCACATTTTCTCCCATGTTGGTCGATGTTTTACAAACAAAGGATTTATTATGTGTAGATTCACTTTTTCTTGTTACATACATTATCTAAAGTGTGATGTATCATGCTCTATTGTCTTTATTTTTTTAACCTTTATTTTAAGTCTAGGTTTGTTATATAGGCAAACTTTTGTTGTAGAGGTTTGCTGTACAGATTATTTTATCATTCAAGTATTAAGCGTAGCATGCACTAGTTGTTTTTCCTGATCCTCTTTCTTCTCCTATTCTCCATCCTCTGATAGGCCCTGGTGTCTGTTGTTTCCTTTCAGCTGCCCATGTTCACATCATTTTGCTCTCCCCTATAAGTGAGAACACATGGTATTTGTTTTCTGTTCCTGTGTTAGTCTGCTAAGGATAATGGCCTCCACCTCCATTCATGTTCCTAAAAAGGACATGATCTAATTCTTTTTTATGGCTCCATAGTATTCCATGATGTATATGCACCATATTTTTTAAATCTAGTCTACCTAATGGTGGTTTACAAATTATATGTTCATGAATGAACAAATTATTTTCTCATAAGAAATGCTCAAGAATTCCCCTCCATCCATTGAGATGAGACCATTCAAGAGGATCCCTGCCACAAGGGTTTGGAGATAAAAGAAAAAATTACACAGCTTGTCTAACTCCTGCATTTACGTTTCAATAACTTACTAAATGGTGTCTATCACCCAAGACAAACTTAATGTGATTGAGTCTTACCAAGCAATCGACTAAGTAGAAATTAAGCCATATTTATTTGCTGTACAGAATCTGATTCATTATGAGTGAAATGATGATATAAAGGAGAAAGAAAACTGAAAAGAAGAAACAGTGCTAAATATGAACATCATCTGTTGCTGCCAGGATAACTGAAGACAAATAAGTCTACCACATTAATAACCAAAGGTAATACTAAAAACTATGTGAAAGGAATCTGACCTACAAATGACTTGAATATTTATCACACGAAGGCATTTCTTTTCCTTTGTTGGTAATAATAAAATATTATTAATAATAATAGTAACAAAATGTAACAATTTTCAGGCTTTTTGTAAAGCAACCATACAGGAAAATATCGGTGAATTATTATAAGAATGCAAGACTCATCTCATTCACTAAATCTTCCTCTCTTCGTTGGACTGTCTCAGGTTCACAGAGCTCTACTTTGTGGGGGAAACTCCTTGTCTATACATCATTTTATATGCCACAGTCTTCCAAAATTGGGACAGACTTTCATTTCCTATTTTCCTCTGTGCATTTGACCATATCACTATTTCCAACAAATGTGTTACCCTTAAGAAAACTATTATCATCTGAAGAAAGATTGAATATCAACCTCCAACATCACCTAAAAAGAATTAAGATTTTCTAAATTGGAAAATAATACATTAAAATTAATAAATATTGTTTACAGTCAATAGTATACTAACAACATAGGCTAGTTTGTTTATTTCTATTAAGCCTACATGATAGACTCTGGGCCAGAAGTTCTCATTGTTAATCTGGAAACACTGTCTCAATACAAAGAGTATCTGTTGGATGGCAGATCATGGAACTTAGGAATATACCAGTGATGCTGCCTTTTCCTTTTTATCCTTCAGAAAGTCAACAGTGAATGATAAAAGCTTTTTCTATAATTACTATATGCATAAGAACTAGAATCAGCATAACCAAATATGTGAACAAGTCATTCCTTCTCTCCTGGAGTGGATATTGAAAGAGACCTGATATGGTTTGGCTCTTTCTCCACCAAAATCTCATCTTGAATTGTAGTTCCCATAATCCCCATGTGTCATGGGAGAGACTCAGTAGAAGGTAATTGAATCATGGGAGTGTTTACCTTCCTGCTGTTCTCATGTTAGTGAGTTCTCCTGTGATCTGATGGTTTTATAAGGGGCTTTCCATCCTTTTTTCATCACATGAAAAAGGATCTGTTTGCTTTCCCTTCCACCATGATTGTAAGTTTCCTGAGGCCTTTCTAGCCATGCAGAACTGAGTCAATTAAATCTCTTTCCTTTATAAATTACCCAATCTCAGGTATGTCTTTATTAACAGCATGAGACTGAACTAATAAAGTAAATTGGTACCGCAGAGAGTGGGGTGTTGCTGTAAGGATATCTAAAAATGTGAAAGTGACTTCAGAACTAGGTAACAGGCAGAGGCTGGAACAGTTTGGAGGGCTCAGAAGAAGATAGAAAAATGTGAGAAAGTTTGGAAATCCCGAGACTTGGAGGGCTCAGAAGACAGGAATATGTGGGAAAGTTTGGAACTTCCAGCTGGGTATAGTGGCTCATGGCTGTTATCCCAACACTTTGGGAGGCTGAGGCAGGAAGATCACCTGAGGTCAGGAGTTCAAGACCAGTTTGGCCAACATGGTGAAACCCCATCTCTACAAAAATAAAAAAATTAGCCAGGCATGAGTGTGGGTGCCTGTAATCCCAGCTACTCAGGAGGTTGAGGAGGGAGAATCTTTCGAATCCAGGAGATGGAGGTTGCAGTGAGCCAAGATTGCACCATTGCACTTCAGCCTGGGCAACAGAGTGAGACTCTGTCTTAAATAAAAAAATTAAAAAAAAAATTGGAACTTCCTAGAGATTTGTTGAAAGGCTTTGACCAAAATGCTGATAGTAATATTAACAATGAAGTCCAGGCTGAGGTGGTCTCCCATGGAGGTGAGGAACTTATTGGGAACTGAAGTAAAGGTCACTCTTGCTACTCAAAGAGAATGGCAGCATTTTTCCCCTGCCCTAGACATCTGTGGAACTTTGAACTTGAGAGAGATAATTTAGGGTATCTGGCAGAAGAAGTTTCTACACAGCAAATTGTTCAAGAGGAAATAGAGCAGAAAAGTTTGGAAAATTTACAGTCTGACAGTGCACCAGAAAGAAAACCCCATTGTCTGAGAAGAAATTCAAGGTGGCTATGGAAATTTGTATAAGTAATATGGAGCCAAATGTTAGTCACCAAGCCAGTGGGGAAAATTTCTCCAGGGCATGTCAGAGACCCTCATGGCAGCCCCTCCTATCACAGGCCCAGAGGCCTAGAAGGAAAACATGGTTTTGTGTTTCAGGCCCAGGGCTCCTGCTGTATGCAGCCTTGGGACACGGTGACCTGCATGGCAGCTGCTTCAGCTCCAGCCATGGCTAAAACATACAGTTCAGGCCATTACTTCAGAGAGTAAAAGCCCCCTGCCTTGGCGACTTATATGTGGTTTTTAGTCTGCAGGTGCATAGAAAACAAGAACTGGGGTTTGGAAATCTTTGTCTAGATTTCAGAAGATGTATGGAAATGCCTAGATTTCCAGGCAGAAGTTTGCTTCAGCAGCAGATCCCTCATGGAGAACGGATGCTAGGGTACTGCAGAAGAGAAATTTGGGGTTGGAAACCTCACAGAGTCCCCACTGGGGCACTGTCTCGTGGAGCTGTGAGAAGAGGACCACCGTCCTCCAGACCCCAGAATGGTAGATCCACTGACAGCTTGCACTGAGGGCCTGGAAAAGCCACAGACACTCCATGGCAGCCTGTGAAAGAATCTGGGAGTGGGGCTATACCCTGCAAAATCACAGGAGTGGAGCTGCCCAGGGCCACTGGAGCCCACCTCTTGCTTCAGCGTAACATGGATGTGAGACACAGAGTCAAAGGATATTATTTTGGAAGTTTAAGGTTTAATGACTGCCCTATTGGATTTTGGACTTGCATGGGCCCCGTTATTTTGGCCAATTTCTCCCATTTGAAACGTGAGTATTTGCCCAATGCCTGTACCCCCATTGTATCTTGGAAATAACTAACTTGTTTTTGATTTTACAGGCTCATAGATAAAAGGGACTTGACTTGTCTCAGGAAACTTTGAATTAATGCTGGAATGAATTAAGACTTTGTGGGACTTTTGGAAGGGCAAGATTGTGTTTTAAATTGTGAGGACATAAGATTTGGGTAGGTCCAGAGCAGAATGATATGGTTTGGCTATGTCCCCACCCAAATATCATTTTGAATTGTAGCTCTCATAATCCCCATGTGTCATGGGAGGGACCTGGTGGGAGGTAATTGAATCATGGTGTTCTTATGACAGTGAGTAAGTTCTCATGAGATCTGATGGTTTTATAAGGAGCTTTCCCCCCTTTTGCTTAGCACTTCTCTCTCTTGCCACCATGTGAAGAGGACAGGTTTGCTACCCTTTCCACCATGATTGTATGTTTCCTGAGACCTCCTCAGCGATGCAAAACTCTGAATCAATTAAACTTATTTATTTTTATAAATGACCCAGTCTCAGATATTTCTTCATAGCAGCATGAGAACAGACTAATACAAGACCCAAACTCTTTCTCTACACATAAATATATCAGAAGGGAAGAAACAGTTTCTCATCCTACAAAGAATTACAGGTGGCATGTAGTAAGCCCTTACCATAGGCTAAATACCTTCTATAAGAGGCTTAAGCAACTTGTACATTTATATACCCTGCTATAGATTCGGTATTCCCCTCTGCAGTCTATGCAAGGACAAACAACTATAAATACTAAAGAGATTCTCTTATCAATAATTCCAAATCAATATCTACCACTTCTGTAATCTTAATTTTTCCCACACCACTCCACAGAAATAGTTCTCACTAAGGGTACCAGTAAAATTACTCATTGCCAAAACCAGTAAGTAACTATTTTTCTTTCATTTGGAGTACTTCATAGAATATGCTCCTATTAATTTCTGTAGTTGAAAATTTATTCTCTTTTGGTTTTCATGACAGTAGCATTTTTTGCCCCTTTTCATATACTGGGAGGCTACTTGTCAATCTTATTTAAGGAGTTAAGGAGTTCACTTTCTTGTACATTTCTAAAATATTGGAAGAAGCCTGTAATACTTTGTCGGCTTAACCTGGGAACTATTACCTATATGTTGATGATGATTCTCAGATCTACATATCTGGGTCATAACTTTTGTATGATCTTTGAATCAATTTACATAACTACTATGTTATAGCACTACTTGAAATTCACAGAATCATCACAAATATGAAATGTCACAAATAACATTAGCTTTTGAAACTTACTTGCCCTGCCTCTAGTCCATACACTTAGCCCAGTGAATGAAAACATCATTCATACATTTTCCCAAGAGAGATTTTTGGAGGGTTATTGCTTTTCCCTTACCAAACATTTTGCCTGTGTTTTGTTAATGTTCAGGCTCCCACATGTCATATAAGGCACTGTTAACACTGTGCCATCTTAACTTTAATGTCCTTCTAGAAATTCTTCTAAGAGAGGTAGCAGTTGTATACTTGAACATGTAAAGTAACAAGTTGATGCTTTTCAGACAATCAATATCTAGAAAACATCCTCTGGAGTCAGTAATTTTGACAGAGAGTTAAACTCAATGTGAAATAGTCTAGGGTATATCTATATGGAACAGAAGTTATTACACTTTTTTGAGAGAAAAACAAAACCAAAACATTTTTAAACTTATTGGGGAGTTGCCAGAATATTGGCAATGAAGAAACCTGAGTTTATAAGAAATTAAGCAAAAGTCCAAACACACTTACCAAAAACTTAAAATTCAGACTTTCTTTGACACTGAAACTAGGCTTCCAAACCAAGACATAAATTAAATGTAAGAAGTCATGCCTTATTAAGAAAAGATGACGTTATCACACTATTTATCTTTATTCTTTAAAGCTTTTTTAAAAAAAATTATCTTTGAGCACATTGCTTGAAGTTTAATTTTAACTGGTTTTTAAAGGTTATCCAATTCTTTAGATATAAAGTTAAATGTATTCTAATATCTAATACCTGGGGACCTATTCACTGCCATCTGGTGTCAATGTAATCAAATTGCAATGGCCGATCCTTAGACTAACACATTTTTTATCTCTTATGAGTTGAAGTTGCAAAAATAAATATGCAAAGAGACAAGTTTGACATTAAACATTCTACTATACTCAAAAGCATTATGAGTTTAAGCAAAGACAGACAATTAAATTATTTTCTTGTAGTGCTTTACAATGAAGCACCAGCACAGTGAAGTAATATTTATGTTATTGAAAGGTGGTGGCACAGTAAATCCTAATTCATTGCCAAATAAACTGAAGATCAAAACAATCAACCAAGCTTCACTGGTAATAAATTGAAAGTCAGTGGAGCACAAAATGTATTACTGTTAGAATTAATTTTGGCACAAAATGGGTTGTTGAGTTTTCCCCTTTTCTTAAAGCAAATCAACCCCAAGCAAATAGTTAATAGACTTGAAAGGTAAATTCAATCTGCTCATGATATTCTGATGAAATTCCAATTTTATATTTGATTTTTAAGCACAATGTAATCATTTTGACTCCATTTTAAATCGATTTTGGAGAAATTTTTACCATAGTTTCATGATTAAATTGCATCTTACAAAGTCTATTGAACTGCATATAATATTTTTTCACACGTTTACCAAAAGCTTTTAGTTTTCCAATACCTACCAAAAGTTTTTAGGGACCAGGAGCTAGTCAAATCTCTGATTATAGTAAGCTAAATTCATATTTTGTAGACTTCCATGATTTAAAGTTTATGAACAAAATTAAAGTATGTCAGAGGAAGTTGTTTGGATACTGAGAGAGTTTATAGCCATACAATATGAAGCCAAATGAAGAATCCTCACATGTTTTTAGGATACTCTGCAACTGTAGAAATGAGAGATCTAAGCTCAGACACTATGGTGAACTGAAGATTCTGGTAGAAATTGCAGAGATGAGGCAAGTTTATCGCTCTACTGCTACTGGTTATCACCAGACTTTAATTGCTTCCATTCTATTTCCTTTTGCTCACTTAAGACTAGCATTTGAGCAGTGTCAGATCTAAAGACACTCCATTACTTAATTTTTTACCATTAACAAAAACTGTAGCCATTGATGAGGAGGGCTCTATGTGTTTTTATTTGGAGATGATAATTTTCTCTAATATCTAAAATAATAGACATACTTTTTATCTACTGAACTTTAAGTAAATGAATTATAAAAATTATTATTAAATATAAAATAGAAAGTCTAATAGAATAATCTATAGAGAAGTTTTTTTTTTTTTTCCCTAATCTTCCTCTGACTGTCTGGTCACATCTCTTTTACAAAGACTTTCTGCAGAAATAGAGATTTCTAAGTACATAACTCAGTTTCTTATTAAACCCAAGTTCCTTAAGTCCATAAACATCACATAAGAGTGATGCCATGTTTTAAAGTTCATAAATGTGCCCTATGGGTCATAAATTGTCTTTGTGCACCTCACTAAACCCAACAGAAGAAACCATGAGTCTCTCAGAAATAGTTGCATGATATTACACTGACTAGGCTAGCCTCTCCAATTTACTATCAGTAGTAGAGAGAGCCTTCCGTTATCAGTGGGAGAATGTTTAGGTTTTTAAAAAATCATACTGAAAAATTAAAACTGTTATTCAAAAACTCCTAAATATTATAGAGAGTAATTGCTAGAGAAGTATATCTATTTCCAGAGTTGGGAGAGAGTTTCATTCAATATTATCATTCAGAATGAGGTAACTAACTTGTTGAAGCCCATATGGTGGCAGATTCAGAATTTTACCTTTAATTTCATAACTGACACAAAGATTGCTTTTAGGTACAAAACATCGTTCATGCAGTAACCTTCATTCTGAGCATGTTTTAAGAATTTGGCAGTACTTGATTTTTCATAATAAAAATTCATGACAGATATACTTTTCCTTCAAAATTATTTTTTCTCATAGTCTAAAACCGAATCAATTGCTTATAAATCTTCGTCAGGTACAGAAAAGATTACTACATTATATAAATCCATTTGTAAATTATTCATAATTTTCTTTATTCATATCTATGAGGTTAAAGCTGCTCCTTGATCCATGTGAGAGTTGATGTCCATGGTTACATTAGGATATAGTTTAGCCTTGTTAAAAGTAGATAGCAAGGTGTGTTCACTGATAATGGTACTACAATAAGCCATAAATAATCCTTATAGAGAATAATCTATTTTAAAAAGTACTCCTGGTTTTCCTCAGAATATGATTATTATGGTAAAATAGAGTATGTAAATTTAAGTATCTGGACTTACAAGGTAGGTGCTATTAACCAGCGGCTTTATTGACTTGGTAAAATGACCTCTTAAAAATAAGTCTACACTCTTGTGATCGTGATGATCATGATGACAGCTACCAATAATAAGATGGAATTTGTCTTGCTAACTTATGGATAAATTTCCATATGTTTATCCTGGTGTGAATTATAAGCAATCACTTGAACCATAAATAAACAGATATCCAGAAATAATATAAAATATTCCTAATAACTGATATTGCTACCCATTGCTGACAAATATTGGTAGGCATAATTTTTACAAGAATTGTTGACATTTCACAGCATTTCAAAATTACTTATTTTGAACAAAATAATTTATAGAATGTATATGAAAGATATGCTTTTTAGTATACAATGCAAGAAATAACCAAATTTCTTGCATTTTGATCCTTTATTCAATTTGTCCATACTTTAAATGTTTTAAGGAGAGTAAAAATGGTTGAAGTGAGTAAAAGAGTTCTGAGAACTCATCCAAATAATGCTAATAGGGCATTAGAGGAAAGATCAAATAGACTACTATTGAAATAAAAGCCTAAATAGAAGGAAGTTGAACAAAGAGCCTTGGAAAATAATAAAAGAGATTAGAAGTGAGATAAAGAGAAAAGCAGTATAAGGCTAATCAAATCATATACTTGATTCAAATAACCAAGAAGATTTTATCAGTGTAGAAGGGTACAACATAGAAAAATGGTCTTATAACTGTGACTTTTGCAATAAACTTACATTCTATTCTTATAGAACATCTACTTTTCATTCTCATTTGACAAAAAATGTATGTCATATTCTACAGGCTATCAACAAATCATTTTGACAGACTCTGCATGTATATTCCTAAGACTGTATTCGATCACTTTGCTCTCTTAGGAGTGTGAACATTATACTCTTTAAGTGTCATACTTGAAAAACAAATTAATATGCTTACAATGAAATCTAAGTTAATTAAATTCTTAAAACATTTTAAGTACCCATTTAAAACTGCTGGAATGACATACGTCATATGTCATACAACATACAACATATTTTCAAGCATAAAGGTATGTAATTATAAGTGCCATTCTTTGGTGTTCTGATAGCACATTTCAATTCCTACTTATATAAGATCTGTTGCTAGAATGTGATGCAAACTTTAATAAATGCAGCTATGAAAAAATTCCCCATTCTCCAAATGCCTTTCTCTCATGTTTGACAGATGCTCTTTATTATATCTTACTACAGAACAAGTCCAAGGATGAGATCTATTTTATATTTGGTGTCATCAGTTGCAAGAATCACCTGGTCATATCATTTGTCATTGCTGTGTTTGCTGTGAATGTTACAGGTTAACTTTAAACATGGTTTTTAATAATTGATTTTTATGAAACTTTTGATTTTATCTAATAAGTGATACAAAATGTTTACTGCCTTCATTAACCAGTAAGGCAGCAACTGCTTTTCTTTTTTCATAATAATTTATGAATATTTTGTCAATGTGTTATTTTTGTGCTATGATCAGCATTTCTTTAAGATGAAAAACATTTATCAATTGTTTTTAGTCTTGAAATCACAAAATGCCATTTTATTATTTGATCCCTGAGTGGAAAAAGTCATAGCTCAATAGTTCAGCCAAAAACAGACTCCTGAGTTGTTAGTTGACATATTTGTATAATGATATAAAATTTCACTGGTAACAACATTTCAGTTATTATCTTACATTGTTCTGTACCCAATAACATGTGGTCTCCATTTGGATGTATCCCTCACTCAATAATTTTAATAGAATCTCTTTCAGCTTGGTTAAGTATGGTTCATATTCCAGCATCCTCAAAATTTACTATAAATATATAGAATACACATCTTAAATAAAATAAAATTCATTCACTCTGCCATTCTTTATCTCATCCACTTGACACCAAAATACAAACATTCACATGTGCACACACACACTCACAATTTATTGAGGAGAAAAAACAAAAGAAAATAGAATGATATAATATCAGAATTGATAAGTTCAGCAAATACACTAAAACAGAATGATGTAATGGAGAGTGATTGGGAAAGAGGTAATTTAAACTAAATAGTAAAGGCATTTTTGAGGAAGATTAAGTTATATGAAGACTGGTATAATTTGTCATTGTGAATAGTGCTGTGAGAACATACAAGAGCACATGTATTTATGGTAGAATGATTTCTTTTCCATTGGGTATATACCCAGTAATGGGATTGCTGGGTTGAATGGTAGTTTTGTTTTAAGTTATTTGAGAAACTCTCCAAACTTCTTTCCACAGTAGCTGAATTAATTTGCATGGAATTACCCTAGAAGTTCACCAATGGTGGATTGGATATAGAAAATGTAACACATATATACTATGGAATATTATGAAGTCATAAAAATAACAGAATCATGTCTTTGCAGCAATATGGATGCAACTGGGGATCATTATCCTAAGTGAATTAAGAGAGAATTAGGGCAGGAACAGAAAACCAAATACCACATATTCTCAGGTATAAGTGGAAGCTAAGCACTGGGTACATGTGGACATAAAGATGGGAACAGTAGACACTGGGAACTACTAGAGAAGGGAGAGAGGGAGTGAAGGAAGGGCTGGAAAACTTCCCATTGGGTACTATCCTCATTACCTGAGTGACAAGATCATTTGTACCCGAAGCCTCAGCATCACTCAATATACCCATGCAATAAACCTACACTTGTACCCCTGGAATCTAAAAGTTCATGAATTATGACATAAATAATTCAAAGTAAAAGTCCTATCTTCTTTTAGCACTTGATCTTCTTACAAGGTACTGGCTTTGCAATGCATCTGGAAATATTCTGTGAATCTGTGCTGAGTGCGGTAGAGAAAACTTAGCTCTTAATGTAGATAAGAGTCTTTCATCCTATTTCTGATTATAAAGCAAAAACTGTTGTTGTTCCCATCTTTGTATATTTACATTGGTATGACTGTCATGTCACCACTTTTCTCTCGTCTTTCAAGTTGCACTAAACCTGAAGTCTTCCTGAAAACACTTGTAGCTGGAGAATGTTTCACATTTCATGGCCTTGGACTCATGCAAGCACCATTAAAAGGCACTCTGTTGTCATCATTTGCATTCACTTCATTACGAGAAAACTACAGATGAAGGTAGTTTATTAAACGGTATATAAATGTTTAAAATATTAGCAAACATATAAATATAATATATAGATAATATACACCATGAATAATTGAGTTTCATATTAAAAAAGTTGATTTCAACACTTGAACATAGAGAGATGCACTTCATTATATCAATGCATAAAAGTGAAAAATACTCATGTGATTATCTCAACAGATACAGAAAAAGAATTTGAGAAAAACTGACCATCCTTTGTGATCATCATTTTCAACAAACAAACAACAGAGGAGAGCTTCCTCAAGTTGATGAGGCACATCTATGCATTACCAACAGGTAATATGTTTAATGATGAAACACTGAATGTTTTCCCCAAAGATACTGAAGAAGAGAAGAATGTCTCATCAATTCTATTCAGTATTGTTGTGGAGATTCAATACATTACAATAAAGAAAGTGGAAGAAACAACATGGATATTAGAAAGAAAGAAGTAAAAATATTTATTTACAGACAACTTGATCCTCTATTTGCAAACATCCTTAAAAATCTACAAAAATTCCACTGAAGTTAATTATGTGAGTTGAGCAAAATCACAGGCTACCAGACCAATCAATTGCATTTCTATACAATAGATAATAACAATCAGAAATTAAAACTAAAACAACCATTTATAAAATAAAATACTTAACGATAAATACTGGCAGAATTTATACACTGCAAACTATAAAAACTGTGATGAAAGCTTTAAAGAATAATAAGGTATAGACCATGTTTATGGGTTTAAGCAAAGATTTTTATATGAGAGATAGCATTTTAATTGATAAATTGGACATAATCAAAATTAAAACATCTGGTCTTTGTAACACACTGTATAAAAGTAAAACTGTCAGCTCAGAGAAAATATTTTTAAAACATATGTCTGACATAGGACTCGTATTCAGAATGAAAACAAATCCTTACAGCATATTAAGAAGACAATAAGCATTCCAATTGAAAAGGCAAAACTATCTGAACAATTACTTCAAAAAGAACAGTACAGATGGCAAATAAGCATATAGGAAATATAATCAACAATATTGTCATTAGGGAAATATAAATTAGAACTACTATCCAATACCTGCATATAAAAATTATCCATCCTATTAGAATGGATACATTTTAAAGTAAAACTGACAACTTCAAGCTCAGGCAAGTATGTAAAGTAATAGGAAATAGTTGTACATAGCTGGTGAGAATGTAAAATGGTATGGTAACTTTAGAAAATGAGTTGCAGCTTCTGATAAAGTTGTATTTATGCTTGCAATATAATGTAGTAAGCCTACTTCTATTTATACAAGATAAATAAAAATGTTCACTCAAAGAACTCTATATAAATGCTTTTAGCAGCTTTGTTCATAATATACAAAAATTGGTAAAAATCCAGAGTTCCTGTAACTGGTGAATGAATAAGCAAATTGTGGTACATTCATACAGTGGAATACTACTCAGCAATAAAATGGAACAAACTATCAGTACATTAAGAACATGGTTTTCCCCCTAAAACTATAAAAACCCTGGAAGACAACCTAGGTTGCAGAGAAAAGGGAATGCTTGGATACTGTTGGTGTGAGTGTAAATTAGTTCAACCATTAGGGAAAGCAGTGTGGTGATTCCTCAAAGAGCTAAAAACAGAACTACCCGTCAACCTGCAATCCCATTACTGTGTATGTACACAAAGGCATACAAATCTTTCTACCATGAAGACACATGCATGTGAATATACATTGTAGCACTATTCACAACAGTAAAGACATGGAATCAACAGAAATGCCCATCAGAATGGATAAAGAAAATGTGGTATATATACACCTTGGAATACTATGCAGCCATACAAATGAATGGAGGCATGTCTTTCACAGGAACATAAATGGAGCTGGAGGCCCATTATCCTTAGCAAACTAGTACAGAAATAGAAAACCAAATATTGTATGTTCTCACTTATAAGTGAAAACTAAATGATGAGAATTCATTAATACAAAGTGAGAAAAAACCAACAGTGGAGCCTATTTGAGGGTGGAGGATGAGAGAAGAGGATCAGAATAAATAACTATTGGGTATTTGGTTTAGTGTCTAGGTGACAAAATAATCTGTACAACAAGCCCCTGTGACATGAGTTTACCTATATAAATTAATTAATTCATGAATAAATAAAGACATGTATTAATTTATTTTAGGTACCACTGAACCTAAAATAAAAGTGTTGGATTAAAGACTTAAACATAAGACCTAACACTATAAAAATCCTAGAAGAAAACCTAGGCAAAACCATTCTGGACATAGGCGTAGGCAAGGACTTCATGACCAAAACACCAAAAGCATTGGCAACAAAAGTCAAAATAGACAAATGGGACCTAATCAAACTCCACAGCTTCTGCATAGCAAAAGAAACAGTCATTAGAGTGAATCGGCAACCAACAGAATGGGAAAAAATTTTTGCAATCTACCCATCTGACAAAGGGCTAATATCCAGAATCTACAAAGAACTAAAATAGATTTACAAGAAAAAAACAAATAAGCC